>JAVKPL010012260.1:0-58067 GCA_032173675.1 Gastrolobium villosum | reverse complement strand
GATGATTTATGTATAACCTTTTATAGGATAGAGCAGAGGAATTTCACGATTGGTATAACTAACTGGTTCATGTACACTTGCATGCTAAGTAATTTTTAACACGGCAGTCCAAGCAACTCTTGATTTTTAGTGCCCTATCAGAGATTTAGCAAATTAATCCCCTTAAAGTTTAGAACAGAGGATAAAACCTTCTTTTTAGCAAATCATGAAAAATAAAAAGTAATGAGAATGATCAATAATAATTTTTTATCTTTCTCATTACATCTACTACAACTTTTGTTATTTCTCCATGCTACCAACAGTTCAGGACTGGCATAGGCTTACTACTTTTTTTACTTACAAATAAGTAAATAAACTTGTGCTAGTCCTGGACTGTTAGGAGCTACAACACAATTTGGACAGAATAAAAAGCTTAAAAATCATCACAACTTAAGACTGAAAAAGTTGCAGAGAAAAAAATATTTGGCAATGCGATGGTGTGAACAATTCCATTCATGTGTTTGTGCGATTGTGTACGCTAATGGGCAAGAGAGAGACTTGTCACGGTTACACTATTGTTCACAGTTCAGACCAAAAACCTTAGGTTTAAAGCATTAGAGAAGACATAAGACTGAATAATGGAGATCTACAAGATAACTATGTATATTTCTTTGTTCAGCATTCACAAGCAATCATAAAATAATTCCTAACTCCAAGCAATGATTTCATTTCACTAAACACAATTTAACAATGGTCATGGCCTTCCGATAAAGCAAAATTACAATGTTCTAGATAACTGAATTTGACCAGTACTTAATATCTTCCCAAAGCATAAATAGTGTCATTTTAGGCATGTTAAGACAAAAATTCCTTGTTGGTCCAACTTGGACTCTTAGGCCAAGCAGCTCATAGACATTTTGTCAAAATATCATTTGCCCAACCCAAACTTGAAATTAAATTTTATTACAAGAGCGTGTTGAGTCTCAGGCTCTTAGCTACAACCTTCAAGTAACTTTAAGTTAAGCCTATAATTTGTCAATGCTTCAAGCACAATTGACCTGTTTTGTGAAAAGGTGAATTACAAAATCTATTCTTAAGCCCACATAACAACTTAAAATTTCCGGTCAAGCAACTGTGTGAATAGCTATTTCCATTTCTTTGGCCTCTAAACATCAAAATTACCTACAATATTATTACCGAGTGAATATATTTGTAGATTTCAAAAAGTATTGTCCTTTTCCAAATCAACAGCCACAAATTATATTAAATAATAAATCCGTTCCTTTTCCTGAATAAATTATGATTCATTTTTATTTTCTTATAATGATTTGTGGCACAAATATGTTATCTCCTAACTTTGTCATTGTATACTCCATTATCGGATTAAAAACATGACTATTAAAACCAGAATACACAACATAATTACACAACATAATTCATACATGAAAACAAAAATAAGAGATGCCATCAAAGAAGACCATAATCAACTGAGCAGTAATTAGTGAATATAATAACACCATCAAATTTCTCTTCTAAAACCTAGAAGTCATAAATTGAAGATAATCAGACTAGTTAGCAACAATGTAACAAGGTAAGCAACCAAAACAATCAAAAACAGGCATGAGAAAGCATATATATACTGTGAAATGGCAATAAAGCTTTTGAAGTTAGCAGGGACCTCAAACTTCAAGAATAAACAAATAAAAAAACATAAATATCCGAGATAAAATAATCCCCAACCCGAACTTATCTATTGGAGCCAAACAGAACTTCAAACAGTCCACAACAACTCCACTAAGAGGACTTTTGCTCTATACGCGGAGCTGATGCTACTGGAGGCTGCATATCAATCAGAAAACAAAACCAGATTTTAAATAATTTTTAACAAAAATTTCACAAACCAGAAGTGTCTCATGAATATATAACCTCATTCTCAGAGCATTCTGGAGTGTCAGAACCATTAACATGTTCAGCAACATTAGTAGATTTAGGGATATGACTATGGGACACTGATTCTGGTACTTTATTGTCAATTTTCTTCGGCTTATGTTCCTTCAAACCTGATGTCCTAACGTTCTCATCAAAGAAGGGATACACTTTATCTTCATAGCAAGATCAGTTGCTCCTACTTGAGAGCCTATGATTTCTCTAGTAAATCATTTCTAGCAACTGAATTACCAGTCTCCTTAACTGGTGCATTTTCATTAGTCATTTCGTCAAGTGTAGACTCGATGGCATTAATCAACACATCAAATGCAAATGGTTCTTTTACTGAATAATTAGGCTTATCCTCTGAGTTATTCAGAATGACATCAAATGCCACTGTCTCTTTAGGGCTTATCCTTTGAGTTCTTCACAGTGACGGTTCCAACATTTGAAGAACTTGAGTTCGCATTCCCATAATCTAATTCCTCGGCAGACTCAACGTGCACAACATTTGCATCTTTGCTCTCACAACTCTCCTCAGATTTTAAATCCACATCTATCACAACACGACATTCCTTTCCCCTTCGGCTTCATCAATCTTAATATCACTAGGGAGTTCTTCCAATGATTTAGCAACATTAGCAGATGATTGAGCAGAAAATTGGTCTGTGTTTTCCATCTCTTCATTCCCCTCATTGAATGAATTATCGTGGTCACGATATGCCGGTGAACCACCCTCAACTCCATCATTTCCTTTCTCATCTTGAGACTTCAACTCATCATTTCCTAACATTTGTCACTGAATCAATCAATTTCAATACCATTATCAATCAACCAACCGAACTAACGAACCGGCCCCAACTACCCCAAACACAATCAATCATTAAAATTTTCAAAGTTACATAGTAAAATAAAATCTAATCTTTTTGAATGATTAAGCAATGCAAGAAGCATATTCCCAAAAAAAAAGGTCCCAACAAGATTAAATGCAAAACAAGAACAATGAGCAGACACCATCTATCCAAATTGACCAAAGACACCAAAAAGTAATCATATTTGAAAAGGATAAACATTTGCATGCGTAAAGTTCTGTATAATATCAGGGGACAGTACCTTGGGGGTTGTTGGTTAAAGGGTTGGCGTTGGTTTCTTGTTGTTCCTTCTTTTTCTTGGCAGCTTTCCTCTTCTTAGCACCTGATGGCATGATTGTGGGGTTAGCTAAGGACAAAATTAGAGGCCACAAATGGTGGGGGTGATACCCTTCAGTAACCCAAATGTCTCTCTCCCCGGTGGGCAGAACTATAAACATAGTTGCTCAGAAGGAGAATGATGAAGAAGAAGATAAGAAATAAAGGAAGAATCTTGGGTTTTGAAATTGTCTTTGATGTAGGGGGTGATGCTTCAGTGTTGTATATAAACAAAATGCAGTGTCTGAAACTGTGAAGAGAAAAATGTCATGTGAATTTTCACAATCAGTTTTCCAATTGAATTTTGTATTTAATAGGAGCTAATTACGTCCTATTAAATACAAAATGCAATCAGCTCCTATTAAACTCAAAACGCAATCAGCTCTATTTTGATAATTTTTTTTTATAAAAAACTGATGTCGAACCCAACGAGGTTTGTCAAGTGATTAAGAAAATATAATATCAATCTCTCTTTCATATAAAAAAAATATTTTATCCGTACTATCAATAGCCAACAAAAGACAAGGTTTGTAACTAGTTGAAGTTAGTGCATCAATTGAAAACCTTGAGAATCTCTGTTGTACGTTATGTGATTTTCTTTTGGTACATGTGTAGCAGAAAAAGCAAAGTAAAGGAAAGTAATGGACACAATCAAGAGATTGCGTTTTGTATTTAATATTCACAATCAGTTTTCCAATTGAATTTTGTATTTAATGGGAGCTGATTGCGTCCTATTAAATACAAATTGCAATCGGCTCCTATTAAATTAAAAACACAAATAGAAAACTGATTGAATTTTGAATTTGAATTTTGAATATAATATAATAGGAACTGATTGCATTTTGAATTTAATAGGAGCTGATTGCATTTTAGGTTAAACGTTAAAATCGATGAATCTTTCACGTTTGCAGTTCATGTAGCCTATCCCTATTGCATACATGAACAATTACCTTCCTTTATGTCAGGAATTAGAATCCCAATATCCCTATTGCGAACCCTAACCCTCCCAATCCCATTAGAGTGATCAGATCTAAAAGAATTTAAGAGATGAAGAGCAAAGGAAAATAAATTCAATTGGATAAACGAATGTAAAGCTAAAACAAATTACAAGGGGTTCACATCAAGGGTTGTGACCCTCACCATAATAAAAAGAGATCTAGCCAACCATAGTCATGACTGATCTCGAAAAATAAAATATAAATTGAAAAGAAAAAGAAGAAAAACTAGAAGAAAATGAAGAACTCGAAGAACTCCGCATTCTCCCCTGAAGAAATCTGAATGGAGTGGTATTCTGGATTGTGTGGAATAGAATTTTCATGGAATGGTGGAGAGGACCCCTTTATATAGACACATGGTGCCTCGAGTCTTCTGAAAATGCCCTCGTTCTGTTTTAATAGCCATAGAATAGAAACCGTAGAAACCTCCAGCCATAAAAACAAAACTGCTAAAAAATGGCTAACTCTTAATTTTCCATTTTTCATCATAATTGCAAAATTCAAGGACAGCATTTATGACGCCCACGCTATCAGCGCCAAATTCGCGATCTGGTCATAACTCTTGAATTTATTTTGATTAATTTTCCGTTTTCACAATTCAAGAACAGCATTTATGACGCCCACACGATCAGCGCCAAATCCTTTCCTTATTTTTTTCAAATTTCGAATTTCTTCACATTTTAACCTATAAAAATATAAAATAATCAGTGAAAGTGTATCTGAACATGGATTATCAATAATTCATTAAAAATAATAATCTTTATTACTGAATTATTGTCAAACCCTTATTCTTTTTACTCTGAAATATCTATATGCGAAGGCATATCAGAAGGTAGTGTTGTGATAGATGTGGATTTAAAACCTGAGGAGAGTTGTGAGAGCAAAGATGCAAATGTTGTGCACGTTGAGTCTGCCGAGGAATTAGATTATGGGAATGTGATGCTCACCGGCAAGTATACCGATCGCACAAGTAATAAAGTGATAAATAAAGTTCGTCTCCACAGGGATTGGGATCAAATATCAATTAAAGTTTCTCTTAAAAATGGAAGAATTCAAATAGGGTTTGTGACCAATATTGTCAATTTGATGGAAATGAGAACTGAAAATAAAGACTTATTGTTGGGATTTTTATATGATCAAGAAAACAATAAAACTGAGATGTGATCTGAAATATATGAGAGAAAAAAAACATTGCAGCCAGGGTCCATTCACCAAATGATCCCCGCTTTTTTGCTCCGGATTGATTTACAATAATCATTTATATAATTTCTCAGATAAATTATCATCTAAAAAGATTTAATAGTTAACCCTAAATTCCTTGCATGGTTAACCGTTTAGCCCCAATTGGAACCTCAATTCCTTGCAATGTTCCGCATGGATTTAAGCATTAAACACGATAAATTAAACATCTGCAATCAGATAAAATGTTTATTCCTAGCACGCATACAGATCGTTAACCTACTCCCATTCAAGATCAAAACCCCAATATTCCTATCTAGGGTTCTAATCCTCGGACTATTATCAACTATTAGAGTGATCAATTCTAATAAAGAAAATATAAAATTCACACAGAGTAGTGATAAAGATAATTGAATAAACGAAAAACCATAAATCAATCCTTTGTATCAAGGGTTCACATATGGATCGTGAACCTGACTACAATAAAGAGAATTAGCCAACCATTGACATGGCTGGAAATCCAAAATTCAACAAGAACATAAAATAAGACAAAGAAGAAGATGAACAGGAGTTCTTGAGCGCAGCCTTCAGCGTCCTCCGAAAAATTCTGCGTCTAGGGTTCTGTGAAGAGGATCCCTTTATATGCAACTTTTCCTTCTTCCAAAAATACCCTCGGAAAACACGTTACTTCTTTCCCCAGTTGGCGCCGAGTTGCGCCATGCCTCTTCATGATATGAAAAGCCAGAACAATTTCCTCGTAAAGTGGCGCCAGTAGGCGCTATAGTGGTGCTACTTGGCGCCAAGCCTCTGCCATTTTTTTCTCCAGAAGTGGCGCTAGTTGGCTTGGAGAGTGGCGCCACTTTGCTTCATATTTGTGGCGCTAGTTGGTGCCACTAGGCGCTACTTGCAATTGTCCGCTTCACAGTTCATAAACTGTTGCGAGTACGTGCCAGTGTGGTGCCGGTCTGCACCGTGTTGCTGGAATTTTGTAATCTTCTGCACCCGAGGGGAATTGCATTGACATGCTTTGTAAGATTTTTATTTATTTTTCCTATAAAAACACAACCAATATGTGAGAAATATCCTTAACATATAAGAATCAATATAACAAGCAAATATGTATTTAAATTGCTCTTTTATTATTCAATTCTTATAATTTCCAGCTTATAAAACCACACTTACTACAGGCACATCAGAATGCAAACTCCAGTTATTCAAATGCTGGAATCGTCACTGTGAAGAACTCAAAGGACGAGCCCTATTATTCAATAAAAGAGACAGTGGCATTCGATGTCACTCTGAATAACTCAGAGGATGAGCCCAATTATTAAGTAATAGAACCATTTGCATTTGATGTGTTGACTAAAGCCATCGAGTCTACACTTGACGAAATGACTAATGAAAATGCACCAGTTAAGGAGACTGGTAATTCAGTTGCTGGAAATGATTTACTAGAGAAATCAATGGGATCTCAAGTAGGAGCAACTGATCTTGCTATGTAGAAAAATGAAGATAAAGTATATCCCTTCTCTGATGAGAACGTTAGAACATCAGGTTTGGAGGAACATAAGCCAAAGGAAATTGACAATAAAGTACCAGAATCAGTGTCCCATAGTCATATCCCTGAATCTACTAATGGTGCTGAACATGTTAATGGTTCTGACACTCCAGAATGCTCTGAAAATGAGGTTATATATATTCATGAGACACTTCTGGTTTGTGAACTTTTTGTTAACAATTATTTAAAATCTGGTTTTGTTTTCCACACTTAACAACTTAATCACATTTTTTTGTCATCAAACCCTAGCCTCCACGGACATGGATGAACCTTCATGTAACATTTTTAGGGTTCAAGTTCATTCTTTTTCATGAAATCCTCACAAGGATTCAAAGGTTGAACCTTTACTCATCCAACCAATCATTTCTTGGTTCACAACTCACACACCCTTAAGAACAATCATCAAAACATCAACTTTACAAATTTTTCAACAATAACCCCCCCATGAACATGAAAAACCATGGCATATACTAGGAAAAAGGAAGGCTTTTTGGGTCATCTTTCCAAAAGTGAAGCTTACATCTTCAAGGTTCCTCCTTTAGCTCAAGTCTCCACCTTTTTCCTCCAAGAACCCTCCTTTAAGCAAAAACAAACTTTCATGAACATGCTCATGAGTTAGGCTCAAGAACACAAGATAAAAAGATGATATTTTTCAAGAAAGTTTAAGAACACTTACACTAGAACTCAAGAGAATCATGCAAGGATGTGTTGTTCTTCAAGAGAACTCAAGAACATAACTCCATGGCTCTCAAAACCTTCAAAACCATGGTTGTGTTTGGGGATAAGGAACACAAAAATTTGATCCTCACCATGAAAATGGTATGGTTGTGAAGAGGAGAGTGAGGGGAGCAAGTTTGGTGAAGGAGATTTAGTGATTTGGAGAGATTTTGGAGATGAAATCCTAGAGAGAAGTGTGAGCAAATTCAAAAATTGAATTTTAGAGAGAGAAGTGAGAAGAGGGGGGCTGATTCAAATCTCAAATGGGAGGGGAAGGTGCCCTAATTAGGGTTGCCATGTCACTTAAGTGCCATTCGTCCTTTAGTGAGACCCGATGTAATTTTTAACTGATCTGTCGTCAAATTTTTACCAGGAAACTCCCAAGACGTTAACTTTAAGTACTTGACATTAATTTTGTCTAATTATCATGTTCATAACTTAAAAATTTGATTAGTTGATCACGGATCCACTAATAGTGTTTAATTGCACTGTAGTCTTTACTGGTGTTCTTAACTGTACCCGGATTTCATAATCTTCTTAACTTTAACATTATCGACTGCTGCTATATCAGTACAAAATACCGACAGAAGTGACTTTTCAAAAATACCCCAATATGGGTATCAATCTTCATCAATTCATATCCTAACCTCATTCATGATGTTTATATCATTATATTAGCTCTCTAACTATAATTTGCTAACTTGGAGCTATTCTACTAACTGTTACTGCGTCAGCAGTCAAAATTAACAGATGAAAATTTATCTGTGCAAAATACCCTCAATATGGGTATCAAAATTCTTAGAATTTCATCATCATTCTATTTATGACCGTAAGTATAACACCTCGGAAAATTAAATGTGAATTTATTTGATAAAATATGGGTTTAAAAGGGAAGGATTAATGAAAATCAGAGAATTATGGCCAAAATGGGCAAAAAGGGCAAAATGGTAAATTGCCAAGAACGTAAACCGAGGCATAAAAATTGAGTTAGAGATTTAATATGATAAAAATAATGTTGGAAATGGAATCAGGACGGAAAATTGAGTGAGTAGACAAAATTGTGAAAAAGTGATGAATAGTGACCTTTTAAGTGAAAGATACTGCGGTACGAGTGTACCGATAAGTGTGAAATTTTTATGAGTATTTTGAGGAAAGAAAAATATGACATGGACTGGAAAAATATGTAGATTAAGAATTTATGATCGGTTTTTACCAAAAAAAAAAAAAAAAAAAAAAAAGAATTTATGATCGGAAATTTTATCGGGATTAAAGTTAAATCGCGTGTGGGACCCGCGGGGCCAAAACCCACTTGGCCCCCACGCCTTCTTTCCCTTTTTCTTCTTCCCCCACCCGTGAGCCCCTCCATTTTTGCAAGAACATGAACCCATTTCTTATTCCTCACCATTTCTTCATTTCTTCACCAAATCCTTTGATTTTGGTGTTGAAATCTATTGTAAACAACCTTCTAAAGCCATTGGTGGTACTCTTAAGCCATGAAACCATCTCCTTTGTGCGTTTTTGGGCATGGACAGATCCGAAGTTGTTGAGGTTTTGGAGTTTTTGGGAGCTTTTGATCTTCCTTTGGAGTAGTGAAGCCTTGGTGGTGTACATACACTAGATGGTGAGTATATTTGTGGTACCTTTGTGGTTGTTTTTGTAGATCTAGAAATTATGCTTTAAATCTTTAATCTTAGATGTGTGATGATAGAGAGCTCAAATGGAAAAATGCTATTAGATGAAAATGCCTTAGAATGATGCTTGTAAGCTAGAAATGCTATGAGAAATTTTGGTGAAAAAGTTGGGTTTTTAACTTACGAAATTTTGGGTTGAGTTTCATAACTTTGTGAAATTGGCATGTGGTGTAATTGAGTAATTGAATGATGGACCATTGGTATAGGTTGATAATGTGATTATATGATTAGTGTGTGTGTTAAAATGGAAGTGAAAACCTTGTAGAATCAACCTTTGAGGAATTCGAACCATAGAGGGGTTTGGAGGAAAAATGATGTAAAAGTTGTGTAGTTGAGATTGTATGATATAAAATGATGTTTAATTGGATGATGGTATAATGTGATATAGTGGAATGAGAAGAAAGAATGTGTGATTCATGATGTATTTGGTAATTTGATCTATAAAAGAGATTGAAGTAAAATGAATGATTACTTGAGATTAAATGATTGATTTGGAAATGGTTTGATAATCATGTTGTGGATTATCTAGGTTGCCTCTTTTGGACGCTTTGGAAGCGGGTAAGCTTAGAGCTTACGTATGGAGCATGGGCTCGGTGTTGAGGTAACCTTTGGAACTGGGGTTTAGCCCTTGTGTGCTCCACCACACCTAGTGGATGGTTGTGGTTGGATTATGTGTTTATGGCATTGTGTGATTATGTGCTTGTATGCATATTGCTTGGATTGTATGAAAAATTGTTTGGTCACTGGCCAGTTGACGTGTGTTGGGTTTGGACATCCGCTGGATCATTTCGTGACGGAGTGCCAGTTGGGTATGCCATGGGGTCAACTCTGGGAGCGGCACCAGGATGATCCAAATGGGGGACATCCGCCGGATAAGGCTCATGAGGAGTTCCGGTTGGGTTTTGCCATGGAGTCTTCTCAACCATGGAAGAGGCGCCAGGATTATCTCGGGAGTTATATGATGGAGTCCTTGAACATGAATCCATGCGTGGATGTTCTCGGGTTGTCTCCAGTTGGTTGGTGATATTGTCTTGCATGCATATTATATGATGTTATATTTGCACATTGAGTGAGCCATGGGGTGGAGAAGCCTCCAGGGCCCTTGGTTTACTGAGATATATTTATATATCTCACCCCGTGTTTGGGGCATCATTTCAGGTTAGGTTGAACTTGGAAGAGTGGAGCATGAGGTGCATATTGGAGGCACCATGTGATGAGCATTGGATTGGGACACACATTGCATATGTTTTATGCTTTAGACTTAGATCATGAACTTGTGCATGTTGAAAATGCCATGCCTTTGTATGTTCATGACTACTTGTTAAGTCTTTTAAATTTGATGTATATGTATGACTTTAGTATCCATTGTATATTTGAGTGAGCATGGGACTTGTCCATTGCCACATTCATTGTATTTGAAGCCTTGGCAAATATGTTGTAAAATGGTCCATATTTGATGTAAAATGGCCATTATATTAAAGACTTTGTAAATGATGCATGATTGAATGAGAATGTATGTTTGAAGGGCCTAGGACCTACATAAGAGTATGTTTAAGTGTTGTGTGGAGTACTAAGATGTTTGGGATGGATTACACAATCCTTTTGGGGCTTAAAATGCTGTAATCTGTCACTTTTGCTGCATAGTAATCGATTACCCAAGCATGGTAATCGATTACCATGCAACAGGGGACGAAAATTGGCTACTGTCCTCACTGGTAATCGATTACTGAGGCTTGGTAATCGATTACCATGTGAGGTAATCGATTACCCAAGGTTGGTAATCGATTACCAGAACAGAGGAGGTGAAATTTTAGCTACTGCCTCATTTTTGACAGGTGGTAATCGATTACCACCCACTGGTAATCGATTACCACAGTGTAAATTTTGAAAATTTAAGTTTTTCTAGACTAAAAGAAAGGGGTTTAACTTGATGGGTAGAACTCCACATGGTGCGTGGTTTGAAACCACGCGTAACTTATGTAAAGGGGCTAGAACATGGTAAGATATGAAAGTAAATCGATGAGTTTAAATGAGTTGAATAAAAGAAAGATTAGTGATGTTAGTAAACTGAATGCTTCCGCGTATTGCATTTACAATTATAGTGTTGTTTTAATTGATTACGGAAAAGGTTATGGTTATGAAAAGGGATATGATAGAAAGAAAAAAAGTTTGCCCGTAATTTAATTAACCCAATTACTGTGATTGTAACTGCGCTTAATATCATAATCAATGTTAACAATACCGGTACGTAACGGGCTGTTACATTTTATGGTATCAGAGCAGTTTCTTTAGGGAACTCTGATGATTGTATAATTGAGGTGAGTGATGTATAGTTGTACGTAGACACTTATTGACTGCTACACATGTGATTCCTTAGTTTGGGCCTGATCAACCCATTTCTTCGTGTTCAATGTGTGGTCAGTATAAGATGCCTTCGTGACAACCCTGGAGCACTAATGCCAGTCCTTAGGCTGAGGTTGTGGGTGCAGTGTTGACTGCTCCACGGAAAGATATGTTAGTAAGTGAATTTGGTGTGATTGAGGACTTAGTGAGAATAAATTGTGATACTGTCATTGAGGACTTAGTGAGAATGAAATTGAGATAAGATGTTTAACCATTTTGGGTAGAATGATACTATAGTTGAATGTGTGGTTTTATGGTGAGTAAGTATGATTGAATTGAGTTGATATTATGATGATGATGTTGGTAAGTCTTCCCAAGTTGTACGGGAGTTAGAACAATTGAGTATATGTGGAATTAGAGCTATAACCTTAATATGGTAGGGGATTGGAACCCCAATGAATTCGTGAAAAATTTAATATGAGTGTTTATATGGAATATTGTATACCTTAGGGTAAAGTTATAAGGTTACAAGACCCTTGATGAGGGCATACACTTGGATGACTTAATATGCTTGGAGGTAGAAATAAATTGAAATTTCAAATTTTGGATTGAGGATTGTGAGTAACTTAAAAGAATTATGGAAATGATGCGTTGGATAAATTCAATGTTGAAAATGGGACTTTAGTCCATGATGATTTAATATTGGCTGAATATAAGTAAGGGTATCATATGTATAAAAAGTAAAATATAAGAAGTTGAGGAAATTGCCATGTAAGGCATTGGATGAATTTGATTGAAAGTATGAGAATCCATAAGTTAAGGATGTTTGGACTTGACGAATGTGAGGTTATGATATATTACTGAGTGTGGTGTATTAATTATACTAATATGCTTCCATAATGTTGTAGAGCATTGCGAATTGGATGATGTGGCTTAATTATATGGGGATAGTAATCCTGTGATGGCTAAGTGCTAGTATGAATATATAAATATGTATATATATGTTTTGTGAAGGCCGGGGTGCCTAAATGTATATTTGTGTTGTTTTGAATTAGTAAACTCCTTGGTAAAAGAAAAATTATGCAATGGAAATTCCCTATGATGGGAAATGTGAAGAGATTCTCTCTTTGGAGTGTCATTGGATGCTCAATGTGGTATGGGATTCATGATGGAGTCCCGGTGTGCAAGTTATACCATGGCACACATGTTGTTAATAATGTGACAATTAAGATTGTCCTGGGTTTCCCTTGTGGATCGAATCCTAAGAGGTGTTGCTCTTGGAAGTCCCAGGCGAGCACTGCTCGAAGTTGAAATGTATCTGGTGGTCCTGATGCGCTGAATGCATGGACTAGTATGGAAGGGCACTCTTGGTGTCATAGTGAGATATTGAGAGAAAAAGTGATGTTATGTTAATGAAGTGGATCTTCTACAGTGTTGAGCATAGTTGCTATGAGTCATGATGGACAATGGATTAAGACTGTACCGAACATGGGTACTGTTAGGAATTGAAAATTTTGTGTCAAAATATGAGAAAGATGTTGGAATCATGTGAGGATGATTATGCTATGGACTAAGACTAATGACTAGTCAAGTTAAATGAGTAGACTGTTAAGGAAGGAACCATATTTGGAAGGTTATAGTGAATGGTGCAATAGTAAGATATAACTAGTATACCATTATGTATCTATATAAGAATCTCTTTGCCGTTATATACGGATTTGATGTGAATGTGTTTATCCTAGTGTGGCTTATATGCCCGGATTATATGGCTATCTCCGTATGGATTATGTTCCCGGAGATTATTATTATCTTGTATAAGTAATGTAGTGTGAGGTAGAACCTTGTGTTAGTGGGACGGTTAGTACAGCCGATGGCATGTTACCTCTTCTTACGTGAATTATAAGGACAGATTCTCTGATTGGTGGGGCATTGCACCTGGGGCCCTTAGGACAGCAAGAGCTCGAGGGGTTTAACCTAAGGATGTTCTTACCCGTTGCATTAGAGGATTGTATCTTGTGAGGAACGCAAGATGTGATTTTGGATAACTTAAGTGAACAGTAATATGCCAAATATGATGAGAAATGTGAAGTGCCATGAGATGGTAGTTTGGATTATGAATTGAGCACTCGGAGATGTGCACGAGTGTGTACCAAGTGTGGTAGTACGGAATTATGGTTTTTCAGAAATTGTGAAATGAATTATTGGATTGTCACCCTATGTGAAGGGAATGGAAAGTTGATTAGTACTGATGGATTGAGTCAAAGTCTTCTGGGAAGGCTGGTGATGGTGATATGTTAAGCTATGTTGGTGGCCCAAGATGGCCAATGGTTTTAATAAGTGATTAATGATGATATAGTCAAGTAAGAAAGTGTGGTACTAGTTGTAAATAGAAAGGGTATTTGGTGAAATAAAAGGTTGATATCTTTACCCTGGTGGTAGAATCACTGATGAAGTTGTATAGATGCAAATTATAGTGAGATATGTGTTGAAAATACACAATGTTGATGTTGTTTTTGGCTAGGTATCAGGATATATGATTAAGAGTGCTGATAGTACTTGAATAGTCTAAGAGACTTGTGTAACAACTGATATGAAATCATGAAAGTAATGATAATGATGGATTTAGTCTTTGTGGCATGATAACTAGGTTTTGAAAATCCCTATATGATGGGACAGGTATGAAAGAGAGATGATATGTGACTTGGAATAACAGATACTGGTTGAATGAAATGATAATGAAGGAGAAATGTATAGAATGAAACACATGTGGAATTGGTAAATGAGTATGGAACGGTAATTAAAGAAAGTTGTTAGTGGAAATCTTAGGCATGTTGCCTTTAATGTGAGAAATCCATGGTGAATTATGTGTTAAGTTTTGAGATGATTAGTTGAAAATGTAAGGGTGATCTAGTGTATGAAAATTAATGAGTGAATTCATGGTTGAAAGCTTTGAAATAACCGATGTAAGGTATGAATTGTAATGTGTGGTCCATTGAGTACCAGTTAAATGTCTTGAGGGAGTGATCCGCCGTTGTGTTTAGGCGAAAGTTGGTAAGCCTGTAGGGTTGGATTTGAAGGTTGAGCACAGGGATGGTGCTTGTTAAAGATAAAATACTAAGATGAGATTGTACGTTGTAGGTTAAAAACATGAGAAAAGAAAACTGTGTATATACGAGTGGTAGCTAAGTGCCAAAATGGGGATTATTCCCTTAGAAAATAAAAGTATAGTGAGTGTGAACTAGATGATCACTCGGTGAATTGCACTGAGGGGCTGTGAGATTCCATAACAGTGTTTAATGTGGAATAATAAATGTGGAAAAATTGATGACGAGAGTTAATACTCCATAGAAATAAAATTCAAAGAAGGATAATTGTGGCTGTATTGTGTCAAAAAGTAATTGTGCCTGTGTGGCACAGATTGAACAGAAGGTGGTATGATCCTATAGGCATAGTTGTGGATATGTTAACTAGGTAGGAAAACCTGCCAAGAGAAATTATGGGCCATATGTGCGAGATAGTCCGACTTGTGATAAGTAATGGGCTTAGTAAAGCAGAGAAAGTGCACAACTGCATGGTGCGCTCCGGTTGTTCACATGTGGTGTCACCGGTTGAGATTGAGATTGGGAAGGACTTGAAGTCTCCCATTGGGCCTTTGAAATGCAAGGCCATTGTGAAATGTGGCGGAAAAGCCAAAAGATGGAAAGGTAAAAATTTATCTTGGTGTCCGCACACTTGATGAGGCTACTTGGGGACGGGAGACTGAGATTCTCCGGCTGTATCCTGAGTTAGCATATGTGCATAGTTAATTTTGCGGACAAAATTCCTAAAAGGTGGGGTGAATATAACACATCGGAAAATTAAATGTGAATTTATTTGATAAAATGTGGGTTTAAAAGGGAAGGATTAATGAAAATCAGAGAATTATGGCCAAAATGGGCAAAAAGGGCAAAATGGTAAATTGCCAAGAACGTAAACCGAGGCATAAAAATTGAGTTAGAGATTTAATATGATAAAAATAATGCTGGAAATGGAATCAGGACGGAAAATTGAGTGAGTAGACAAAATTGTGAAAAAGTGATGAATAATGACCTTTTAAGTGAAAGATACTGCGGTACGAGTGTACCGATAAGTGTGAAATTTTTATGAGTATTTTGAGGAAAGAAAAATATGACATGGACTGGAAAAATATGTAGATTAAGAATTTATGATCAGAAATTTTATCGGGATTAAAGTTAAATCGCGTGTGGGACCCGCGGGGCCAAAACCCACTTGGCCCCCACGCCTTCTTTCCCTTTTTCTTCTTCCCCCACCCGTGAGCCCCTCCATTTTTGCAAGAACATGAACCCATTTCTTCTTCCTCACCATTTCTTCATTTCTTCACCAAATCCTTTGATTTTGGTGTTGAAATCTATTGTAAACAACCTTCTAAAGCCATTGGTGGTACTCTTAAGCCATGAAACCATCTCCTTTGTGCGTTTTTGGGCATGGACAGATCCGAAGTTGTTGAGGTTTTGGAGTTTTTGGGAGCTTTTGATCTTCCTTTGGAGTAGTGAAGCCTTGGTGGTGTACATACACTAGATGGTGAGTATATTTGTGGTACCTTTGTGGTTGTTTTTGTAGATCTAGAAATTATGCTTTAAATCTTTAATCTTAGATGTGTGATGATAGAGAGCCCAAATGGAAAAATGCTATTAGATGAAAATGCCTTAGGTTGAGTAATTGAATGATGGACCATTGGTATAGGTTGATAATGTGATTATATGATTAGTGTGTGTGTTAAAATGGAAGTGAAAACCTTGTAGAATCAACCTTTGAGGAATTCGAACCATAGAGGGGTTTGGAGGAAAAATGATGTAAAAGTTGTGTAGTTGAGATTGTATGATATAAAATGATGTTTAATTGGATGATGGTATAGTGTGATATAGTGGAATGAGAAGAAAGAATGTGTGATTCATGATGTATTTGGTAATTTGATCTATAAAAGAGATTGAAGTAAAATGAATGATTACTTGAGATTAAATGATTGATTTGGAAATGGTTTGATAATCATGTTGTGGATTATCTAGGTTGCCTCTTTTGGACGCTTTGGAAGCGGGTAAGCTTGGAGCTTACGTATGGAGCATGGGCTCGGTGTTGAGGTAACCTTTGGAACTGGGGTTTAGCCCTTGTGTGCTCCACCACACCTAGTGGATGGTTGTGGTTGGATTATGTGTTTATGGCATTGTGTGATTATGTGCTTGTATGCATATTGCTTGGATTGTATGAAAAATTGTTTGGTCACTGGCCAGTTGACGTGTGTTGGGTTTGGACATCCGCTGGATCATTTCGTGACGGAGTGCCAGTTGGGTATGCCATGGGGTCAACTCTGGGAGCGGCACCAGGATGATCCAAATGGGGGACATCCGCCGGATAGGGCTCATGAGGAGTTCCGGTTGGGTTTTGCCATGGAGTCTTCTCAACCATGGGAGAGGCGCCAGGATTATCTCGGGAGTTATATGATGGAGTCCTTGAACATGAATCCATGCGTGGATGTTCTCGGGTTGTCTCCAGTTGGTTGGTGATATTGTCTTGCATGCATATTATATGATGTTATATTTGCACATTGAGTGAGCCATGGGGTGGAGAAGCCTCCAGGGCCCTTGGTTTACTGAGATATATTTATATATCTCACCCCGTGTTTGGGGCATCATTTCAGGTTAGGTTGAACCTGGAAGAGTGGAGCATGAGGTGCATATTGGAGGCACCATGTGATGAGCATTGGATTGGGACACACATTGCATATGTTTTATGCTTTAGACTTAGATCATGAACTTGTGCATGTTGAAAATGCCATGCCTTTGTATGTTCATGACTACTTGTTAAGTCTTTTAAATTTGATGTATATGTATGACTTTAGTATCCATTGTATATTTGGGTGAGCATGGGACTTGTCCATTGCCACATTTATTGTATTTGAAGCCTTGGCAAATATGTTGTAAAATGGTCCATATTTGATGTAAAATGGCCATTATATTAAAGACTTTGTAAATGATGCATGATTGAATGAGAATGTATGTTTGAAGGGCCTAGGACCTACATAAGAGTATGTTTAAGTGTTGTGTGGAGTACTAAGATGTTTGGGATGGATTACACAATCCTTTTTGGGCTTAAAATGCTGTAATCTGTCACTTTTGCTGCATAGTAATCGATTACCCAAGCATGGTAATCGATTACCATGCAACAGGGGACGAGATTTGGCTACTGTCCTCACTGGTAATCGATTACCGAGGCTTGGTAATCGATTACCATGTGAGGTAATCGATTACCCAAGGTTGGTAATCGATTACCAGAACAGAGGAGGTGAAATTTTAGCTACTGCCTCATTTTTGACAGGTGGTAATCGATTACCACCCACTGGTAATCGATTACCACAGTGTAAATTTTGAAAATTTAAGTTTTTCTAGACTAAAAGAAAGGGGTTTAACTTGATGGGTAGAACTCCACATGGTGCGTGGTTTGAAAGCACGCGTAACTTATGTAAAGGGGCTAGAACATGGTAAGATATGAAAGTAAATCGATGAGTTTAAATGAGTTGAATAAAAGAAAGATTAGTGATGTTAGTAAACTGAATGCTTCCGCGTATTGCATTTACAATTATAGTGTTGTTTTAATTGATTACGGAAAAGGTTATGGTTATGAAAAAGAATATGATAGAAAGAAAAAAAGTTTGCCCGTAATTTAATTAACCCAATTATTGTGATTGTAATTGCGCTTAATATCATAATCAATGTTAACAATACCGGTACGTAACGGGCTGTTACAGTAAGGTCCTCATTATAAACCTCTAATTTAAAAGTCATTTAATTAGGGTTATTATAGGAAGAACTCTTAAAGTTAGGAAATTAAGTCCTAGGTATATTGGTCCATTTCAAATACTCTGAAAAATAGGGCCAGTTGCTTACCAACTTGCTCTTCCACCACATCTTTCCAATCTCCACAATGTCTTTCATGTTTCTCAGCTTAGAAAATATGTCCCAGAACTCTCTCATGTTCTTAATATAGACTCAGTACAAGTTAAAGAGAATCTGACTATTAAGACCAGACCAATTCAAATTCTTGATAAAAATATAAAGCAACTGAGAAATAAAGTGATTCCATTAATCAAAGTATTATGGGAAGGACTTTCACCACAAGAAGCGACGTGGGAAAAAGAAGAAGAATTACGACAGAATTATCCAGAAATTTTCTTAACAGGTATGTCAAAATTTTGAGGACAAAATTTTAATTAGAATAGGAGAAATGTAAAACTCAAAAAAAAAAAAAAAAAACATTCACGCCTGCAGCGCTTGGGCTGCGCTTGCAGACCATTCCAAATAAGCACTAATTAATGATTAGCATATACACACACATATATATATATATATGTTTAAATAATAGTAATAGTAATAATAATAACATAGTAGTAAATAAATATTAAAAATATATAAGTAAATATTATAGGTATTCATTAAATAATATTGTTATTTATATTATAATAATTTAACTAAAAAGTAAATAACAAAAGAAATTAAAACAATGTATATATATAAGCCATCTATTGTATGCAGTAAAAGAGTACGTGATATATAATATCAATATTACTTTAAAAGTACAACAATAACAATAATGATAGATAGTTATCCTTATATACTCAAAATAATAATAATAAAAAATAAAAAAGTACAATAAGGACTAATTTAGAAGGAGCAACGTGGAAGATGAGATAGATGTAATAAGATTCTTAATGATTGCTCTTGTTAAAGGAAAGTTAGATTTGAAAGAAATTTAGTTAATTTGATTAGAATTTAAATATAGTAATGATGGGCCCAGTCAAAAAGGAGTCAATTTGAGTGCCTATATATATGAAGGTGGGGTTGTTAATTGAAAAAAAAAATAGAGTATCAGAAAGAGAGAGACAGTAGCGAAAGAGAGAGACCAAGAGAAGAAAAAAAAAGAAAAAAAGGGAAGAAAGGTAATATTGAGAGATAAAAACTCTATCTCATTTTCTCTTCTTTTGAAAATTTTAAGGTACTGTTATTTTGTCAAATTCCTTTCTTAAATTTCTTCTCTACTTGATTTTATTCACATCTTTAGTTGTATTATTAATTAGTTCTAAAATCTTTTTTTTTATAGTTGATTAGTGGTTGATGAGTTATTTGGTACCAAATAAATATTAAAAAATGTGTAATTTTAACTGTAAGATACTGCTGTGAACTGATCCATAAAATTTGGGATCAGACAGTTAAAAGGTAAGGGACGCCTTATCATAGTTTGAGCTCCACCATACAGAACTTCTCACATGCAGGAGACCCACATAAATTGGGTATTTATATAGCTTCAGTTAAATATTATACAGTGTAGTGTTTATTATTATTCTATTGCTACTTCATTTTTGTATTAATTGAGAGAATGATATTTTCTGTTACTACAACTGTAAATGGTTATAGTTAAAAAAAATGGAACCTCAACATTACTGAGAATTTTTCTCATGTTTTATTTGTGTTGCTAACCTTTTCAGAAAATCATAATGCCTAGCCTAAGCTTGTCAGGTGAAGGATAGAGTACCAATCTTTACTCTTACAATGATCGCATGGAATTCTATATTGTAATAGGAAATCAAGGAGCTGCTATAATATTCTATGCTGAAAGTGTGGAAACCTACACCTATAGACTAGATTAGGATAAGACCCATGTATTTTATAATTATGTGATTTAAGAATGTAAGATACAAATAAAGTGATGTAATATGTAGTAGGATGTAGGACCAGTGTAAAATATTTCCAGTATGTACTTGACTATGATATGTATAAAGTGACGTTAGGAGATGTTTGTTTAAGTTTTCTTTTTAATTTTCTTATCGTCAATATTAAAATTTAAAGAATTCACGTAGTATCCCTTATAAGTGTTAATATTCAGGGATGTTACAGAAAACAACAGGCATATTTAGTTATTGGGATTTATGAATATTATGTGACAGGAAAAAACTTACATCATGCTACACTAACAATATAAGTGGGGCCCACCAGATTTTATATAAAAAAAAAAATAAAGAAAGTGATGCACAGATATCCATGTATGTGCAGGAAGGAATAGTGGATTTTATGTAACATAACCAAATGATTTCCCTTAGTTATTTACTAATAACAATGTGCAGTCAACAAAACAGTTCATATAATAGCAAAGTATACATGTTTAGAAAATAATCTAACATTGGTTTATAAAATAAAAAATTGTAAATTTGTTTAAAATATAAACGGGTGAGTGGCAGGTACCCTTTTCAAATTTTCTTTTGTTAAAGTTTTTCAAGTGATTTTTTTATCCTTATTTGGGCAGACTTAATTACTTTTTTATAAAGGAGTTACTCATTGTGATGCCTCGACTCGACACTAGCTTATCCCTATTTGTTAAGGGAGCGTTTGGTTGAGGATAAATTTTAAGAATAATAGGGAAATGTAATTAGTAGGGATCCACAGGGAAAGTTGAATAGATGAGGAAGTTAAAAAAAAGTAGTTTGGTTGAACAGAATTTTACCGGGAAAATATATGAAAATTTTGGAAACCCATGTTTGGTAAAAAATTTTTTTTGATGGGTTAATGATGTAAAATTACAAAATTAACCCCGATACACAGCTTATTATCTAAACAAGTGGCCAGAGAGTGGCATTTGTCCTTCATCGAAGATATTTTGTCATCCACAGCGTGGTTTCCGTTGAGATCGATTTTAATCACACTAGCTTAAAGTCGGCGACCCCAGATCTGAGCTTTCTAACTGTGTCATAAACCATATCTGAGGTTGGACATCACGGTTGCCTTGTGCATACTCTGCCCAACAGTTGCTGTGGATCTTAGGGCTCGAGTTGCTTCTTGGGTGTCATTTTGTTGGTAAGTGAAGTTAATGATTTGACATACATCTTATGAGTTTAGCCTTGCATGACCTTGTCTATGGAGCATATTTCATTTTGGATCTGTTGGAATGTTGTGGGTTTGAAACGTAACAAAAAGGAGAAAAGATGCAAGAGAACAACAACCAATCTTGTTTAAACCCAGAACAAGTTAACTTATATATTCGTATTGAGTCACATATTCGTATCTTGCTTTTCAAATACTGTGATTTATATTGGTTTTATCTGACAACAACGTTATTTTTGGTTTGTGGAAAATGTAATGTAGAAAAAGTTAATTATATTTAGTTTTTTTGCTTTCTTGCGGGGGTGTATGAATTGCACAGATGGACAAGGACAAAACCAGGTTAATCACAAATTTGGGAGGTTCTAACTGAAACACATGTATAATTTTATAGCTTCACCAAAATCATGAGCCAAGTTTATGGGTGTGTTATGTTGGGTTTATGGTAAATTATAGAGTTTAGTAAGTGGGTTGCATACATTGGTATTATGTGACTATCATTGTGTGACTTTATTATTGTTAATCTTCGCAGTGTAGGGACAAGACGATTTTGTAAAGGACAAGACCATTAATTGAAGGAAGCATGGGTGGAAATGGATCTGGAATTGGTGGGTCTGACAGCATAAATTCCAGGCATTCTTCATCGTTGTACGCATCGAGGACAAAGATGTGTTATTGTGGAGTGCCGACTGCGTTGCATATGTCTAATACTGAAAGAAATCCTAGAAGACAATTTTTTGGATGCCCTAACTTCAGGACAACGCAGGATTTTCATTTCTTTGAATGGTTTGAAGAACCCAGTTGTCGGACTTGTGTGAAGCATGAAAATATGAATAAGCTACTTCTTGTTTTGGTAATGGTAATTGTCATAACGTTTGGGATTATTATGTGGAAAGCGATAAAATGTGGTTGAGTTGTACCCACAATGGGATGTTACATGTCACGTGCATTTCCAATTTGTTCTAGGTTAAGACTTGTTGTATATTTTGTGAACCTACTATGACTAAGGTTCTTATGTTTTATATACGTTTAGGAACTTTATGTACTTCTTCTCTACCTGTATGTATATATGCAACCCTCTTGCTGTGGCTTGTCACTGTTTTCTGACTTAATTTGATTGGGCATGTAATTGGTTTGAGAACGTGCTCAATAGACTTTCTGACCTGTGTAGGTTTAGCCAGATTTGCTTATTGACAACATTCAATCGAAATCTGTAATTGCTATGATAACTTATCCAGTAATAGGAGTATAGCTACATAGAATACCAAATATTTTGTGGTACACATACATGACTTGCTGGTAATTGCGAATGAAAATGGATTATTTTTTATTCTTAATCTGTCATGGTTTTATGAGGTATTAACAATAGATTACCTGCTGATATACATCATTGGCTCTTTCCCAAGTGCTAAGACAGAATTATGCAGCAGTTGATTAGTACTCCCTGGTGGTTAGTAAATCATTATATGTGGGAATGGAAATGCATGTAATTAGAATATTCAAACTGACCTTTTCCGCAAGTTATCTTTTTTTGCTGGTTTTTTTGCATTTATTTTGACAATGGTAATATTGAATTGCTTCTTATTTTCGTTTTACAGCTTTGCCACAATGTTGTGCATATTCTGCTCATTGGGTCCATGCATTCTCCATAGAGAAGTTGTCCATTTCATTGCATGAAGAGTACAGCTCGGAAGTTAAATATTTACTGTGCTTGCACCAACAGTATCTAACTCGAGTATTTTAGAAGAAATTGGAGTCCTTAGCTGGAGTCTGTTGCTGGGGTGTTTTTCTTGTATTCCACATCAAGGCCACAACCAATGTTGTAATCTTTTTATTTTGCTGGAATCGGTTGTAACCGTCTTGTACTGATCAAGGGTTTCCCTTGTATTCCACTTGCCATGAATAAAAATTGAAAGAGGAATTCCACAATTTACTTGGAGTCCTTATTTGATTCTTTTTTTGTAATCTAATTGGTAGATATGTCCAATGTCAGCATATGTGCAAACAAGTGCTGTTTTGGTATTGCCATTAACTCACTTATTTGTCCCATAATTGAATACAAGAATTGGTAGGGCTTGAATGACAAATTTTAAAAAATTAATGGAACGAACCCTCCTATCTTTTGGGGATCAACTTAAAATCAGTTTATTTATCATGACAAATTGGATTCAACAAGTAACATCAATACTTATCTCATATTAAATGGTAGTACAAATACTTGCAATACCAACACAACATCTTTACTGTGAGTACACAACCCTGTTCTTTGTAACATAAGACATTAATACCCTAATACATAGTAGCATACCCTTAATGGACCAAAATGTAATCAGTTGATATGTGCAATTACATGGCTGTAACATTAACTAATAAATGTCATGTCCTTTGTTGTCTTTAATCCACGAGCTCCTGTATGCTTGCTGCACTTCATAATCCAATGGTAGTACTTGAATATTTGACAAAACATATTCACCAAGTGTTGACCGCAAGTGTTGGCTAATCCCACCAGCAATTGCATTACTCATATTAGGAGATCAAACCTGTGTCCATATAAGGAAAACAGTAGCAGGTTTTATAATGTAGTCAGTAATTGGACAACACATTACACAACACCAATGGCATTATCTTGTTAATTCTGTTTCTTAAGACATTTGTAACAAACAACACGAAATTGACATGCAGGGCTAACAGAGTGACCTAAAAAAATTCAAACATTACATACCTCGTTCATGTCATGTAATTGGATCAACTGAAAACAACCAAGGCACAGGTCGGTATATGCAGCACATAACAATGGTTCCACATACCAAAATATATATCCCAATGCGAGCCAATGTCATGTTGTGCCATATTTCTTGACGAATTTCCGAACCTATTGTTAGCACTAACTTACCATATTTACACTAGACAAGACAGCAAACGAGAACACCAAAAGGTACCATAAATATGCAAGCTATATAAATTAACACTTCAAAAAACAGTCTTCCACATTTATAGAGAATTAGACAACAAGTCAGCCAGGAGACACTTCCTTTGCTGATCATTGCATTGCATGAAGACATCTGTCAAAGTCGTATCCTTTCCCAACTGCATGGCAAGTTTAACCATCTGTGAATCAGTCAGATCTCCAATTTTTTCCAGCTCTTCCATAATGGACATTCGCCTTTTACTCCCAGTAGCTTGATGTTGAAAGCATGAAACCAGCTTGTTAATACCCTCAAGATAGTTTTGATTTATATCTTTCATTACATTAACTATTAGAGCAACCAATGGATCTTCTGGTCTGTCACGTTTCTTTCCCTTCTTGACAGTAGCAGTAGACACATCTGTGGGTGGCCCAATTTCTTCAATTGGGACTTCTGGTATCACTGGATCTTCTAATGGGGTGGGTATGTAGTCCCCTGTGAGGTTTAGATAGTCGTCAAATGCATTCACACTCTCTGCATTGCATGCCGCATTTGACTCCATGACATTGACCGATTGTCCCATTGTCTCTGCATTACCTCCGGTTGCTGCATCCTTGCCAAATATGCTTCCCAAAATATCAAAGTATGGGAAAGGCTTATTGTAAAGGCCCTTTGCAGCAGGGTGAGACTGTGGATAAATAGGTAAGTTAAACATTGAATGCAAAAACAAAACAATACATAAAATGAACAATAAAACACATAACTTCAAACACTTTCACCTTAATCCAGTCATCAAATATTTCTTTCTCGACGTCAATCATTTTCTTGGCGTTATTCCAACCGAAGCCACTCCCACCAGAACCTCCAGTCATTTCACAAATAGCATTGTACTATTTTTTCAACAATTTTACCGTCGAGGTGATATGAGGGATAGCCTGAAGTGAACAACCAGGGATCTTTTGATGCATCATCCTCTCTATTGCATTAGAGAAGCCTTGTTTGAACCCATTGCCACCTCTCCAAAGACCAGCAATTTCAGTCATACATTCGACCAGGATCTTATCTTCCTCGGCAGTCCATGTGTGATTTTTTTTGTTTCTGAAAGTCTGGCTTTCCTCGGTCATAATTCCAGTCCACCAACAGTATACCTGCCATAAACAGTGTCAATATCAGTATCCTCTTTCATTACATCCCTCCGCAGTATGGCATAAAATTAACAATGTATCAATAAGTAACACTCGAATTGCATAAACAACCCTTAACATAAACAAACGAAAATTCAATAGGTACAGTACAAGGCCACTATAGTTTGTCAAAGTATCCATTATTACAAGATAAACACAAGTAGCTTCAAGTGTACATAACATGACAATGGAAACTTCCAAAGAAATTGAATACTGATTGGTTCATCTATGTTGAAATTCAAACACGATTCCTCCAGGTGTTAAAATGTTTTGTGCCATTTCATCCCTCCGCAGTGTCCATGCATTAGATGACTCAACATGAGTAATCAAATCAAGTCCTCCCATGTTATCTTCAACATGTTGCATATCATCTTCTTCAGCTTCCAAAGGTTCAAGTGCCATCTCTCTCCTTATATGGTTATGAAGCAAGCAACATGCGCTTATAATCCTACATTGCGTTTTAACGGGATAAAATGACTTCGATCGTACAATTGCCCAACGCCCCTTAAGCATGCCGAAGCAACGTTCAATGACATTCCTTGCAGAGGAATGTTTCATATTAAAAAATTCTTGGGCTGTCCTTGGTTGGGCACCGTGCCTCCATTCACTGAGATGATATCGTTGTCCTCTATATGGCGTAAGGAAACCTTCCCCATTCATGTAACCATAATCACATAGGTAATAGTATCCTACAAAACAAGTTACAGTAAACTTATATCAAAACATGTCATGTAGTAAGTAAATAAACTGACCAACAATAAATAAACAACTACTCTGCTCATAGGTAATACCTTTCCGAACCTTCAAACCGTCTGGACGACTTATGGCATCTCTTAGAACCCTAGAATCTGCAGCTGATCCCTCCCAACCAGGCAAGACGAAAATAAACTGACCATCTTGAGAACAAACCCCTAAAACATTAGTTGCTATCTCACCCTTTCTAGTCCGGTATCTGGCCTTATCCGCTTGTAAGGGGTTAATCTTTATTTGTGTCCCATCAAGTGCTCCTAAACAATTCTATAACTCAATTTAGACTATTAGTAACACTGACACAGGCTAGGTTCATGAATTATAACAGTACGTGGACTAGTAACTTACCTTGAACCACTTCCACTTATCATCGGTCGAGTTTTCCGGGATTGGCTCAGGTCGTTTTAGTAGAACATTATGACAACGTAACACTGCAAGCAAAACATTAGAGAACTGCCTACTAATAGTTTCTCCTGATCTCATGAATTGTCTTTTAATTATCCTGTTCTTGACATCGTGAGCCAATATGTGAAGAAATATTGCAACCATCTCCTCTACACCCATATACTGCGTCGGTTGAAGTTGACCAACGGTTTTAAGCAACCCACACAAGTTATGAAAAGACCTCTGGTCCATCCTTGTATTCTCTATACACGCCGTGTCACTTATATGAACAATCCTAAGGAAGTTTACTTCACTTACTCTAGCCCTCCCACGATGGTCTAATGAGACTCTCCTGCGTCTATTTCTCCGGATTTCAGCAATGCGTAACAAAACAGCACATACATTGACAAACATGTTAGTCAGTTGATGCAAAGACTCCAAATGAGTAATGAGTACGAGTAACACACTAAAATCCATTCCATTGTCGATGGCCATTATCTATGACGTAAAGGACAAAAAGATTCAGTTAAGTAATTACCAAAAAAAATAAATATCTTACCCATAGTATTGAAGATAATAAACTATACATTGTGTAAATATGGAAAACATAACTACTCATATACTTACCAATTTAGACTGTTTTATAAAACAACCACTTCATCGAATAGCTCAAGAAAACAAATGATAACCCTTTTATAATATATCTCTCTAACATTGTAATATTGACACCACTCTTAGCTGTAAATATTAATATCAATAATAAAAAAACAAGTCCTACAAAAAAGTATATTAAATTGTGCACAACTGTATCATTGATAAGTTATACAACATACCTATTTGCAGTGATCATGATTAACAAGTCTGCAAACGAGACTTATGGCAATATAAGTGAAAATATAAAAGACGGTTTTTCTTGGTTTACAAAAGAAGACGAATCTTCGAAGCAACAGCTAGAAACATACCTGACTCGATGGATCTCGTCTTAATATCCCAAAAAGACTGCAATAAACGAGGATCTAGGGGAGCAGCAGATTCTAAACCTTCTTCTTTCATTAAATTAAAGGTCAAGCTTTTTTTTTTGGTGAAAAAAGGTCAAGCTTTTATAAACATGTTAAGGTTTCATTTTCATGATACTGTCTCTGTTTGTTTGTTTGTTTTTATTTCTTTTTCTTCAAGAGATGGTCTTTTTAAATTGAATTATTTATGTATAAAAACCTTTGACTGATGTTTACCAAATTCAGAATAGTTCTTCTGTTTAGTTCTTGTAAAAACAGTTAGCGCATTACTTGCTTTGTTTGGTGGAAGAAAGGATCCAATTTGGACTTCAGAACTATCAAATTTGCTTTTCTTAAAAATCAAGTTGAATTTGTACTCAAATCATTTTCTGATAGAGGAATATGCAACCAAGGTTCTAATTCCAGGTTTGCCTGATGAGTCAAATGGTCAATCTTGTGCTGCTCCAATAAGTAGTTGCTTTTGGAGATGGAAGCCAAAATTCAATGTACACTTTGAGAAGGCGGGGTGTGAAAACGTGGGTTCCCCACATATTCTATTTCTTCCTGGTTTTGGTGTTGGTTCTTTCTATTACGACAAGAAACTGAGAAGGATTTGGGCCGTGACTTTATGAGATACAAAAAATTTGATGTGTGGTGTCAAAGGCATACTGGATTCTTATGTCTTAGCAGAAACTCCATTTTTTGTCTCTCTGTGTGTGTGTTCAAACCCATTATTATGTTTATAGCTTTCCAGTGAGTAATTGGTATTTTCAAGATTATGTATAAACTAGCATAGTTAATAATAGGATATACTAGTTCAGGTCAAGTAATGGTGACAAAATGAAACCCCACCCCCCATAATTGATAAAGATATAGTGAAGATCACGATTAGAGGTTTCTTTGGGGTAATCTCAACGAGGTAATTAGTTGATTGAGTAATCAAGGCCTAGTTCTCTGCTACTGAAGTCAAAGTCACTAAAATGTCATCTACATACTCCAATATTAGTATAGTTGTCTGTTATTTCATCCTCAAGAATAGAGAGGAATCATATTTGGCAGGTTGATAAACACTCTACCTTAATTTCTAAAACCAAGCTTAGGGGCTTTTTTGAGCTCATACAATTTTGTAGCTGGATGAACTAACATGTTTTATATAGCTGAAACAATGGAATTAACCTTGCCCCTGTAACACTAAAAAAAAACCCATCATAATAACACACAGGTTCAGGGTATCAACAAAAGCCACTGAAATGACAAATAATTTGTCCACTAAATAAAAAACCATCATAATAACAAACAATCTGTCCAATAACAAAAATGCAAAAAAATAGGTCATGGTCAACAAGCAGCCATGTAATTAATCAAAATGCAAGCAACAAATTCAAAAATCTCCATATCCACTTACTTTTATTTTAAATTGTAACTGTGAATCAGTATCCAAAGAAGACTTTCAATAAATTTCAAACACAAATTGCACAAAAGGGGAGGGTGTTCAATCACTGCATATGAACCACTTAAATCACGATCTCATACTGGGGAACACTTACCCGGCGGACTTCACCTAAAACGGAACACGAAGACTGGATATGGTCACTGATGGGTAGCTCTGAACACTCCGCTGTGTTGGCATACGATGGGAATGGAAGCCGTGTGCAGAACTCCTCTTCAACCCACGCTTCTAAAGTGCAGTGCCCAACGCCAGCTACTGACCATAGAAAGAAGAAAATATCTTATCTTCAAGGAGGGTATAATGGGAGTCTATAAATTGTGTGAACAGTGCATTATCTGGCTTTTCCAAAAAAACCACCCTCACATTTGCTTTCCAAATAGTGCAGAAAGCTTTCTTTCTCAGCAAAAATTGAAAAACCCATGCAAATTAATTGGATGGGTATTTGATCAAAATCTGTTGAAACAAACGTTGGGATTTTAAAAACCATGTTTCATTTGCATAGGAATCTGATGAAAAGAATGGAACCAAACACCACCTTATGTAAGTGGGGAATTCTAGACTTTTGTTATTCGAGCTTTCTAGCGCATAAGATTTAAGAGATTCATATAATTTGATCAAAATAAGAAGACGAAGAGATTCATATAAAAAATAGAAAATATTTCTAGATAGTTTTTTTATTTAAATAATGAGTTGAATTAAGACGGTGTCAAACATCGAAGTGTTCAACCGTAAAAATCTATTCATTAAATCTTATTCTGAAAACTATCACCTAAAACCTCGATTTATCTTACTGGATTGTTGAGAAAAAATTGAAAGAGGAAGCATGTATATCTGTCTTCGTAGATAGGGATGTTCATCAACCAATCCAAAATGATTCAAATCACGGTGACCGAACCGAAAAACCGATAACCGAATAAATCGAAAACTGAAAAAGAAAATCACAGATTTTAATTGGATTGGATCGGTTTTCGGATGGATTGATGAAAATCGATCTAAAATATTAATTCTCCTCTAGCTATTTGGGTCTTTCCCCAACCATAGTCCAAAAAGTTCTAAATCCAAGACCCATTAACCAATCAACTAAATCTAAGAAAAAATCTAGTCACATCTCATCAATAAAACTTCATTTATGTAGAGCTTCATATCTCATTGCCAAAAATATATGAATTATATGTAACGGTAACAGTAATGGAATTTAACGGTAATGAGTATATCCCAAAAATTAGTACTTATAGCAGTGCTCATATAGTAGTGTCCTTATTTTAATTACTTAATTGTAATAGTATTTTCTATTGTAACAACCTTCATGGTTATAAGTAGGTGTGTGGCTGTTAAGAAATGATATCAACAAATTGTTGGAATTTCTCTTCTCTCTCGTGACTCTTTCTCTCTCAATTCCCTCTTCTGCTCTTCTTATCCTTTCTGCATTCCTTTTCCTCTGTAACAACCATTACAATGGTGCTTTCATCGATCTACTCTTCCTCCATAGCTAAAAGTAACATTCATCCTCTTCCACACCAAATCATTGATCCCCAATTTCACCCTTCCATCTCACCTACCATTACATCATGTTGGGATGATATCACTGTGGCACTTCATGCAATCGACCAGTCACTTACAAAATCGTATGGTGACTTCGTAAAGGCTAGGGCCAAGATGCAATCTGATTTCACAAGGGTTCGAGGTGAGTTGCGATCTGATTTCGCAAAGATTTGGGATGATATCGATAAGATGCACGTTGATCTGGAAGATAAAGCTGCTACTAAGATTCAAAGGATATTTCGTGGATATCTTGTGAGGCGTCAGCGATTAAGGAAACCCAAAATCCCTACGACTACAAACCAGTGGATGGCGTCCCTCCCACAATCGACAAACGTGCCCACAAGCTTTGCACTAGCTCCGATTGGTGGAGCGTCCTCAGCCTCCATGTCGTTTGGTGGATCATTTGTTGCTAAGGGAACACCCTCGTTCATTGCAGATCCTTCCTTCCATATCTCAGATGACCCGAACCACCCTCATCCATTCCAGGTTCCTGTATTTGAACCCCCTGTGTATGGTATTATTGCTCCACGCTCTGAGATCTTTGGAGTTGTGGTTCCCTACACACTGAGTGCTAAACCACCCTTGCCTAAGGCACCAGATTCAACTTGTGCAACAGTTTGTGACCCTAATTTGGCTACGCAAAGATTATCTTGTTATGCACACAAGATGTTTGCTGAAATGGCTGACCATGATGATACCGCTAACCTCAAGTTGCTACACTCCAATTGGAAAAATAAAGAGCTGTTGTTCAAAGAGACGCCTCTGCCTCAGCTCTTGTTGCATATGAAAGAAGCATACAAGGAAGCCAAGGAGGAGTTTTGCTCACAAATTCGAAGATTTACTGATATTGACAAGCAAACCAGCATTGGCATTAACAGTTATGTATTAATTGGGAGATTTCTCTATTCTCCGGATGTAAGAAAATCACAACAGCTAGGTGGTGCCCTTCAATCATGGCATGGTTTCTACCAGAGTATAAGACCTACTTAGATGGGATTGTCACTTAACATTGATATGTCATCAATGGCATTCATTGAACCACTACCTGTAATTGAATTTGTTGCTCAAATTTTGGGAAAATATGTAACTTATCCAGACTCTAGAGAGGATTCTTGCCCATCTATTGTTGCTGTTGTAGCATCCCAGGACTGGCCAGAAGTAACAATGTATGCGGGGTTGGTTTGTGCTCAGCTTCATAGCGACAAACTCATTGAAGATCTTTTCAAATGTTGGAAAGATCCAAAACATGGTGTAGTTTATGGTGGTATGATCAAGGATCTTTTACTCTCATTTAAGAAGGCACCTGGTCAAAAACCATTGAGAATAATCTCTTACAGGGATGAGGTAAGTGACAGTCAGTTCTACTAGGTTTTGCTATATGAGCTTGATGCCATCCGTAAGGCTTGTGCATCCTTGGGACCTAGTTACCAACCTCCAGTAACATTTGTCGTGGTTCAAAAATGGCATCACAATGACAGAAATAACACTAATAAGAGTGGGAATATCTTACCTGGTACTGTGGTGGATTCTAAGATATGTAATATTGTTGGAGATGAGGTATCTGTCATTGCACCCGACACTCCAGCCCTTTATGAAGCTCATTTCGGGATCCCAATGGTAGGAGCTGTACTGAACACTGTTAATATTCGGTTAAATGCATCAACAGTAGCTTTCCTTCTTAGTTATTGTTCAGCAGCAATTGTAATCGTGGATCAAGAGTTCTTTTCCTTGGCAGAAGAAGCTTTGAAATTCTGGTCTGAGAAAAGCAAAAGCTTTAAGCCTCCAATTTTAATTGTCATTGGTGATGAGATCTGCAAACCTAATGAACTCAGATATGCTTTGGCTAAAGAAGCCATAGAATATGAGAAACTTCTTGAAAGTGCTGACATTGAATATAAATGGAAACCTCGAGAGGATGAGTGGCAGAGCATTGCTTTGGGTTACACATCTGGTACCACTGCTAGTCCTAAGGGCGTGGTATTACACCACCGAGGGGCATATCTAATGTCTCTAAGTGGAGCTCTTATTTGGGGAATGCAGGAAGGTGATGTGTATCTGTGGACGTTACCCATGTTTCATTGCAATGGCTGGTGCTATACTTGGACACTTGCAGCTCTTTGTGGGACAAACATTTGTCTTCGTCAGGTAACCGCAAAGGCAACTGCATTTGGGATGTCATGTATTTTTATCTTTGACCCTGGTATTGTTATAATAACTCAACCTCGAGGATGAGGATGATCTGAAGGAGGATGGAATGTAACGGTAACGGAATGGTAATAGAATATAACGGTAATGAGTATATCTCAATAACTAGTACTTATAGCAGTGCTCTTATAATAGTGTCCTTATTTTAATTCCTTAATTGTAATAGTGTTTTCTATTGTAACAACCTTCATGGTTATAAGTAGGTGTGAGGCTATTAAGAAATGATATCAAAAAATTATTGGAATTTCTCTTCTCTCTCGTGACTCTTTCTCTCTCAATTCTCTCTTCTCCTCTTCTTATCATTTATGCATTTCTTTTCCTCTGTAACAACCGTTACATTATATTATCGTTTACTTATGTTTTTGTATTTCAATATATTTTTTTTTACAAAACCAATTATACAAGAAATGTTATTTGCACAATAACCATGAAATAAATTTTAGAATTTTCAAAAAATCGAAAAACTGATCCAATCCAACAAAATTTGGATTGGATCAGATCGGATTTGAAAAAAAAAATCCAAACCGAATGGATGATTACATAATTAAACCGAAAGGATTGGATCAGATGATTTTTCTTTCAAAAAACCGATCCAATACAGACCGCGATCCCATATTCATAAAGATAACTTACGTATTTAATTTTCGCTCAGATTTGGTCTTCGCCGGTCAAATTGTTATTATTATCGCATTAGGTTTTTATTATGGATGAGCCAAAATCGTTTTGTTTCATGGGCCTCGTAATGATTTAAGATTGCTTGATTTCCCGCATGAGAGGGTCAGGTATGCGAGGGAGAGTAAAGAGAATCATATATTGAACAGTTTTTTTTTTATCTTCTTTTATAGAAGGTTGGGCCGATTCATGACCCATAGCAAATCCATTGTGCCGATTCAAAACCGTTATGCTACTCTTAATTATTTTGTATAAACCAAATGTTAATTATTTAGGCAGTAAAATATCTTCTAATTAAAAAATTAAAGATACTTTCAATAATTAATACTAGGCTTGAATATGTTGTTATCACTAATATATACTAACTTTTGATTTGTGTTATTTATTTTTTTCTATATGTGAGCACTTTTTTAGTCTAGTCGTTATCATAAATAGAGGTGGTAAAGTTGGCGGTCCATCCTGTCCCGCCATCAACTTGCCAAAAGAGTCAGTTCGCTCTGCCTCGTTTGGTGGGTTAGGCGGGTTGGCCCGCCAACTTGAATCCATTTTTGAGATGGGTTGAAAAACTCAGCTCGCCCCGACCCACCAAAAAATGAACTCACCCCACCTCGCCCCGCTTTTGAGATGGGTTAAAAAACTCAACTCGCCTCAATCCATTTAATAAGCGGAGTAAGTTGACCCGCCGAGTTGAATCCATTTTGTCGACTCTAATCATAAGTGTTGTTTCGAACGGACCCTCAACTCACCTTAAGTACATGTCTCATATCATCTATATAATTAGTCTGATACCGAATTTTTGGTTTAGGTAATTCAGGTTTTGGTTTGTATTTCTTGTTTTTCAAAAGCGAACACTTTTGGTCCCTATCACATTCTCACTCCCCCAATCATTTATTTTTCTCTCGTCTCTTTTGCAAAAGTTGACAAGCCTCCTTATGAAGGTGGAGCCATAGTCTACAATAGACCCATTGTTACCATTGACTTTTGGCTCCTAAATTCTGCTCAGAATTTTCCCTCACTTTTCGCTGATGAGGATTTTCTACAAGATCACGTAGCTAAGGCCATTGGTCTTCTTATCATAATTAGAAGATTTTGTCTATTTTCTACACATTTAATTTCTACTCACATTTCAGATTCTCCTAGGTCCATTTTAGATCTTCAAATTCACGACCTCTCCTTCTGTTTCCTAGAGCCACAACTTGAAGCACTACAAACCAAAAACATAAAATGAAAGAGTAGCACTTCAAATTCATGGCCTCTACTTCTATTGATTGGGGGAGTAAGATTTAGCACGTACCCAACGTGCTTATTTTAAAAAAAAATAAGGGACACAAACCAAAATTTGATATTGGTAAGATTGACTAGTTGACCTATATATTTGTTTATTTTATTATAGTATCAAAGCCAAGGTAGTAAATGAAAGATCTTCAATGAATTTATATTATATTTCTTTAACATATTTTGTGGTCACAAAGGCTCACCTAACTATTCAAGCTGGTAAATGAAGGATTTTCAATGAATTTATATTACATTTCTTTAATATATCTCCTTGTGAAAGTAGGGACGGTGGAGATTGAATTCGTGACCCATAATTACCTTGGTTCAGATACCACAGTAAAAAATCATCTCACCCAATAACTCAAACTGGTAAATAAAGTAACATTCATGAATTTATATTATATTTCTTTGACAAAATACTTACATTGTTTTATTTTATATAAGCAAAACACGACAATAGTTATCTTCATGCCATCCCATTTTGCTCCTTTTATGTGGAACTGGATTTGCTCATAAGACTGAAAGGGATGTTAATTCCACCTCCTCCCAAGGTAGGAGTGGCAAAATAGGTTCTGACCCGCGGGTTGACCCGTGATACGACCCGTCAAAATACATGTCGTGTCAACTCGCAGGTCATTACAATTCGTGTACGAGTTTAAAAAAATTGACACGTTTTTATTCGTGTCGGGTCACGGGTTAACCCGCGGGTTCGCGTGTCAACCCGTATAGGGGATATTTTGGTATTTTTTTTAATTTTTTTTTGGATATAATATTTTGGTAATTTTCATTGAGAGGTATAAAAATTTTCTTTAGGCTAAGGTTATTATTAGGGGTGAAACTGGGCCGGGCCAGCCTATAGGGGCCTACGGCTCGACCTACGTCAGGCCAGACTTGACACAATATATTTCGTAAAATAGGCTAGGCTTAGGCCTTGAAAAACTTTGTTTAATAAATAGGCCATATGCCTATTTTCACAAGGCCTGGCTTATAAGACTACAGGCCGGCCTATGTTGTACTATTTATTTTAAATAAAATAAAATAGAATAAGTATGACTTTAAGAAAAAATAAAAGATATAAATTTAATCAATTGCAATTACTTATAACTTAATTATATTCAATTATATTTTAATAGACATCTGACTTTATTTCTTATATAGGAGGAAGCAAAATCTCAACATGTTATATTGTGTATATGAATAATTGAATATATTAAAAGGTTTTTTTAGAGAGGTTATATATACTTACTACGAGCATCATGATGTGTTTGTTGGATTCATGTAGTTATTTTAATTTACATGGTATGGATTTGTTTGTTGGATCTGATGAAATGTATGTTATTTAATTGGAACATTTTGCTTTTGAAAGTGACTTAAATTCAGATTGTGATGAGTTTTGTAGTGATTCATGACTCTGTTTGGATGTTGAAATTGTGATTTTTGGTTTAGCAACAAAATTTGAATATTTTGTGAAGTTGATTTATGGTTCTACTTGGAAGTTAAAAATTAACAGGCTAACGGACCAGGCCAGGCCAGATTATTTGTTTTTTTTATAAACGGGACAAACCAAGCTAACGGTCAGACTCGTACTAGGCTTGGGTCAGGACAAATTGAATTTTTTTATATAGGCTTGGGCTTTTCGGGGTAAAGCTTGACCCAACGCAGCCCACTTTCACCCCTAGTTATTATTACTTGTCTATCTTTTGTTTTTTGTTTTTTTGTTGTTTTTAATTTATTTAGAAAAATTCAATTTTTTCATTTTTTTTTAATTTTCAAATTTTGCGTGTCGTGTCGACCTGTGACCTGCGACACGTCGTGTCCGGGTTCGTATTTTTTGATCCGTTAACAAAATGTGTCGTGTACAGATCGTGTTCTTTCATATACGTGTCAAACGCATATCGTGTCGGGTCCACCCGTTATTGCCACCCCTGTACCAAAGTCTCAAGCAGCCCCGTGCGTGATTATTGTTTTCAAGCTTATTTTGATTGACATTTATCTTATCTATGTCCTAAGACCGTAATCCTAGAGAATGAAATTCAACCTAATGGCTAATATAATAATTAATCAATGATCTTTAATCAGCATGCCTTCCCTATCCTATATAACAAATTGCCTATCTACCAACCAGAGAGAGTATCACTCCGATCTAATTTAAGTAAAACAAGACTGAATATATATGAATTATAATTATATACTATTATTATTTTAATATTCTTTTTAATTTTAAGATATTGAATACTTTTAGAGTTTTACTAACAGATATTGATAAGGAGTATTTGATAGATTTTATTAAATTTTTTTCATTATACTTAAAGAAAAAAGTCATAATTTTTTTTTTAATATTGAATATTTTATGAGCGCGTTAGCAAATTCCATATTGTTAATTTTTTTTCTCAATTTAATATTTGTAGCTTTCAGCAATTAGAAGAATATAACATAATTTATTTGAAAAATATATAATTATAATTACTCATTTGTTAAAGGAGCGCAAATTTCCCCCTCCCTCTATCACTGCCAAAGAAGCAAAGAGATAAGGAAACAAACGACACAACTTAGCAACAAAATGCATGTCATTTGTCTGGATTTACATACCCACTAGTTGTCAGTTTAATTATTTCATCCATTTTAAAATATCAGTTATTATAAATATTGTATTTTGTTTATTTTATCTATTATTCTAAAAAATGTAAAAAGATATTTATTTTTTATATGAAATGTTATACTTCCTACCTATTTTTCTTACTACTTCTTACTACTAAATCTTAACGTTGATTTCCGTCAATCTAATGGTTGAAATTTATTAAAAATTAAAAATTAATTAATATATATGATCCAATAAATTATAACCGTTAGATTGACGAAAATCAACGGTTAAGATTTAGTAGTAAGAAGTCACTACTAGAAATCTGTTTATTATCGATGGAATTTTTCGACAGAAAAAATTCCGTTGAAATTATTGACGGAATTTTCCACGGAATCTGTTTTCCGTCGAAAAATTCGACGGAAAAAAAAATTCCGTCGAAAATTCTTGACAGAAAAGGAATTCTGTCGAAAACTTTTGAAAAAATAAATGAAAAAGAAATTAAGCATTGTGGGCTTTTCGACGGAATTTCGATTCCGTCGAAGATTTTCGACGGAAAAGGAATTTCGTCGAAGAATTTTGAAAAAAATAAATGAAAAAGAAATTAATTATTGTGGGCTTTTCGACGGAATTTCGATTCCGTCGAAGATTTTCGACGGAAAAGGAATTCCGTCGAAGAATTTTGAAAAAAATAAATGAAAAAGAAATTAAATATTGTGGGTTTTTCGACGGAAAAGGAATTCCGTCGAAGAATTTTGAAAAAAATAAATGAAAAAGAAATTAATTATTGTGGGCTTTTCGACGGAATTTCGATTCCGTCGAAGATTTTCGACGGAAAAGGAATTCCATCGAAGAATTTTGAAAAAAATAAATGAAAAAGAAATTAATTATTGTGGGCTTTTCGACGGAATTTCGATTTCGTCGAAGATTTTCGACGGAAAAGGAATTCCGTCGAAGAATTTTGAAAAAAAATAAAAGAAAAAGAAATTAAGTATTGTGGGCTTTTCGACGGAATTTCGATTCCGTCGAAGATTTTCGACGGAAAAGGAATTCCGTCGAAGAATTTTGAAAAAAATAAATGAAAAAGAAATTAATTATTGTGGGCTTTTCGACGGAAAAGGAATTCCGTCGAAGATTTTCGACGGAAAAGGAATTCCGTCGAAGAATTTTGCAAAAAAATAAAAGAAAAAGAAATTAAGTATTGTGGGCTTTTCGACGGAATTTCGATTCCGTCGAAGATTTTCGACGGAAAAGGAATTCCGTTGAAGAATTTTGCAAAAAATAAATGAAAAAGAAATTAAGTATTGTGGGCTTTTCGACGGAAAAGGAATTCGTCGAAGATTTTCGACGGAAAAAGAATTCCGTCGAAGAATTTTAAAAAAAAAATAAATGAAAAAGAAATTAAGTATTGTGGGCTTTTCGACGGAATTTCGATTCCGTCGAAGATTTTCGACGGAAACATAATTCCGTCGAAAACGTTTTAAAAAATAAAATAAAAAGAAATTTCAATTTTGTGGGCTTTTCAACGGAATTTCAATTCCGTCGAAGATTTTCGACGGAAAAGGAATTCCGTCGAAGAATTTTGAAAAAAAAAGAAATGAAAAAGAAATTAAGTATTGTGGGCTTTTCGACGGAATTTGATGATGATTTGAATATTAATTCATAAATGATGGTGATATCTTTTTTTTTCTAGAATTTTTAAATGAAAACATGGTTCGATATTATAAATGCACATTACTGCCAGTATATAAGAAATTTAACCTGAGATTCAATGTGCTCGCAATATTATGTTTTGTCTGTGTAAACTGATATGGATTTTTCTGTTCATGATGAAGTTGGCTTCTAATTCTAACTTAGCGCTTCAAAGGGTACTGCATTTATAGAACCAAAAGTGCTTTAGTGTAGACCGGAAAACTAACATCTTATATCCATTCATATATTCTTTCTCTTTAGGCCATGAAAAAATTGTTATATACCCTTTCTTTCTTTTTCCATTTCCACACCATCTATTTGTATACTTGATAAATGGATATATAGAAATGTGATAATTCAGTTGTCATTAGATTAAAATTAGAAACAAGTGCAATGTGGGCTTCAAGATGCAGTATTATTATAGATTAGTGTTTATACACAAAAAGGTTAGATAAATTTTTTTACAGCTTGATATATGTGGTTGATATTATTATAGATTAGTGTTTATCCACAAAAAATTTGTAAAATCCCCCCTTCCAATTTTTTTTTAGTACCTGTGAGATGGAACTGGATACAGTTGTTGATTAAAGAAAAGTTTTCTAGCTTTTGTGATTTATTGTTTTATCATTTGGCTTCAACTTTGCAGCATGGGAATATAAACATGTGATATTTGGTTAGCTGGAACTCTTTCTGGAACACTTTCTGCAGGACTCTGGCTTAGATTGGATTTTCTGGAACACTTTCTCCCTCAATTACCAAATTGAAATATTTGGTTAGCTTGTAAGTTTTCATCTTGATAAGTTGACATTTATCATCATTTATTTGAAGTAAATTTTCCTAGAATTAGGAGTATGGTACCATAAAATTTTAGTTAGTTTTTGGATTCTGCTTTTTAAATCTACATTGCATGTTGGAATCCTCATTCTTTATTAAAAACTTGACAAGTCATGCTCTGAATATACAATATTCATTTATTTCTGTCTTTGAAGATTCATTCTCAATCTGTTAGGCAAATCAACTCATATAATTGAAGATTATATAGAATCAATGTAAAATATATCCCAGGTCTTTGGTTTAGTGAACAGAATAACTAGTGATGTGGCTTTTTCCGTCCATGATAGTCACCTTCCTGCCAGCTTGTCTTAACTATACTCTTCATGATCATGCAGGGAATTGCAGAATAACAATCTTTCAGGCTCCTTACCTGATTAACATGTATATACCTAAAAATCAATAGAGCTCAGAAGTGTTGAGAAAAACTTTAACTGCTATTACCAATCAAAACAATAATAAAGATTCATTATAGTAATAATTATATTAAATATTAAAATATATCTTGTGTTTCTATTTAGAGGATATTTTGTCAGTATTCTGCAATCATTCAAAAACTTGTGCGAGTTTACAATTTAATGAATTTTGAAGCAAAATTAATCATTATGGCTCGGAAAATAAAAGAAAGGTATAAAGCTGATATTCCTCATCAAGAGAAAACCTGAGATATCATCTCATAAAATTCCCAAGTGACTTGATAAATACATGTTTTGAGCCATACCACTGTTACCAAATAGTTCTGTAGTAGAAGAAACTCTTGAAAAGGTCTGTAATGCATCAGTCTAAATGTAGCATATGCTTTTATAAAAATGATAAAAAAAACTTCTTGGATGAATAAACAGTATATAAACATCCACTACCTTTACTTTGTAACATGCATTCATTAACATCTTAAATTAACAAAACTACCACCTTTACTTTGTAACTTGCATTATTAACAGCTTAAATTAATAAACCCATCAATACTAAAATTAATAAACCCACCATGCACACACATCGAGACAATGATGCAAGAATAAAAATGAGTTACTTTTCATTTACGAGAGTTAATTTTCTGATTTTACATGAGAAAATTTTCTCATACTGCACTCACAATACATGAGTGGGGTCCACAAAAAGATGAGAAGATCAAAAAGTTCCGATGAGACCCACTCATGTATTGTGAGTGTAGCATAAGATAATTTTTTTCATGTAAAATGAGAAAACTATTTCTCTTCTTTTATATATCCATAGATATATGGTTCTTAAGTTTTATTTGGACGGTTTTACTGCATGCATATCGTTAATATTTATTGTCATTTATTGTCATCCTAATAAAGAATATAAGTTATATTCCTTATATATATATATTTTAAGAAATCCCTTTGATTACTTCCTAAATGATTTGTATCTAAATAGCTGATTTTTTCTGCCTACAGCTACCATTTATTTTAAGAAATCCCTTTCATTACTTCCTAAATGATTTGTATCCAAATAGCTGATTTTTTTTCTGCCTACAGGTACCATATGTTTTTAAATTATTTTTTGACTCTTCAAACGTGTCTTACATTTCAGTTTGTTGATTACTTTCTTTTGAATAATCTTTTTCTTGTTATCATTAATCATTTCAGGAAGTTGATGAGTTTGATAGCTTTTGCAAAGGAAGCATGAGGACTTAGGATATTCTTCTATTTATATTAAGAGAATTGGAAAGAAGCATGATGGTTGTGGATTATTTTACAAGCATGACTAGTTGGGCTCCATTTTATTCAATTACGAAGTCAATTTTGCATTGTGTATTGATATGTTAATTGTTATTTGTTAGTTTTTTAAGGTTAAAATATATACTTATTGTATACCATTTGCTAATTGTATAAGTCTTTTTCGATACTTAGCCTAATATATGATATGGATTTTTGTGTGTATTCTTTAAGAAGATTTTATTTTGATATGTTATTTACTTTGATTATATTTTTTATCAGGTAAATTATAGAAATTGGTATTAATTTTGTAAAGAGAATTTAAAAAAAAAATTATATTTTTCGACGGAATTCATTTTCCGTAGAAAATAATTACAACACTTTTCAACGGAATTTTATTGATTTTCCATCGAAAATTTTCGATGGAATCCTTTTTTGTCGAAAATAATTACAACAATTTCCGACGGAATTTCATTGATTTTCCGTCAAAAATTTTCGACGGAATCCATTTTCTGTCGAAAATCATTACAACAATTTTCGACGGAATTTCATCGATTTTCTGTCGAAAATTTTACAACAATTTTCGACGGAATTTCATTGATTTTCCGTCGAAATTTTTTGACGGAATCCATTTTCTGTCGAAAATTTTCAACAGTAATTTTTGACGGAATTAAAAATTCCGTCGAAAAATCTGTTAGCAACGAAGGAAAATTCCATGGCCTGAATTCCGTCGAAAATTCCGTCGAAAGTATAATTTTCGACGGAATTTTCACCATTTTCGACGGAAAAATTCCGTCGAAAAAATGAACTTTTCTAGTAGTGAGTAGTAAAAAAATAAGTAGTAAATATAACCTTCCCCTTATCATTATTATTATTATTTTAGATAAATACCAACATGTTCAACCTAGTTTAGGATTTCAAGTTTAAGCCTCTCCACCTTTTTCAAGAGTTACCGTTCTCAAGAATCAAACCCATTATACTTTAGGTAAGTCAAATCTTATTATTTTTTTTTTTGGTAAATAAATCTTGATTATTTTTATCTCTTAATAATTATAGTAAATGAGATAAATAAAATTAACAGGATTAAAAGTAATATAGTCAAATAAATATAAATATCTTCCACACACAAAAAAATTTAAATTTTTTTAAACTAAAGATACTTAATGCTTTTCTTAATTCTTATATAAAATCTTAAACAATAATTATTTTAAAACAAAAGGCAGTAATAAATACACTGATTTTTGTTTCCAAAAAAAAAAAAAAAAAATACTGATTTGTTGGACAAAGATGCTGTTTGTGTCTCTTGATCGCCTTAACAGTACCATTGTTTATTTGGTGGTTTGCATATTTTTGTTGCATGTGTTGCAACAATTTAGGCTAATTAAGTCCGAGAACACACAAACCCACATAGTAAAATAGTCACTGTTCTCAAACTTGAAGTGCATTGCACGCTCATTTGCACGTGAACTGTCCCCAACTTTATCCTAATTGATCTCCCAACGCTAAATAGGGACGTGTTGTTTCTGTTCATTCACCACACTCACTCCTTCATTGCAAATGGGACCACTTCGAAGTGGGGACTTCACTAATTATGTTACCCTATATATTAAAGTGATTTAATCATGGGTTTTATAAGAGTTATGTTGTAGGAAAAATGATTGTGTTATGTTATAGAGATTCGTTTTGCGTGCCGAAGTTATTTTTTTTGCTGCGGGCCCCACAAAATATTGTATGTGTGAGAAATTTTTTGTGGTCATGTGACATGATAGATGATAAACCCTTTAATCATAGCCCAAAAATTTCTACAATTTTATCTTGTGTTTTTATGTGGTAAATGAATTAGAAAATGATCAATTTTTTTATCCGTTGCCACAATTTTTAAAATATTCAAAAGAACAAATCATCAGTTCTTTTCTGGTTTTTTGCTTCTTTAGCTTCGAAAGGATGCTAATATAATAATCCTAATTATATTACTTTTAAATTAGAGGGTTATGATGAGGACCTTATGGTCATAAATGAAATGAGGATGAAATTCTAAGAATTTTGATACCCATATTGAGGGTATTTTGCACAGATGAATTTTCATCTGTTAATTTTGACTACTGACATAGTAACAATCAATAGAATACCTCCAAGTTAGTAAATTATAGTCAGAGAGCTAATCTAATGATATAAACATCATGAATGAGGTTAGTATATGATTTGATGAAGTTTGATACCCATATTGGGGTATTTTAGAAAAATCATTTATGTCGGGTATTTTGTACTGCTGTAGAAGCAATCGGTAGAATCCCGGAATGGGAAAAAGATGAGAAAATGAAAATAAAGACCAATATATGCTAACAAGTCATAATTACACCAATAATGTTAAAGAGAAGAAGATTATGAAATCCAAGTACAGTTAAGAACACCGGTAAAGACCACAGTGTAATTTAATAACTATTAGTGGATCCGTGATCGACTAATCAAATTATTAAGTTGTGAACATGATAATTGGACAAAATTAATGTTAAGTACTTAAAGTTAGGGTCTTGGGATTTTCCGAGTAAAAATTTGATGACGGTTCAGATAAAAATTACACTGGATTTCACTAAAGGACAAGGTGCCACTTAAGTGACATGGCAACCCTAGTTAGGGCACCTTCCCCTCCCATTTCTAATCAGATTCCACAGCCTCTCTTCTCACTTCTCTCTCTAAAATTCAAACTTCAAACTTTGCTCTCACTTCTCTCTAAGATTTAATCTCCAAAACCTCACCAAATCACCAAATCTCCTTTACCAAACTTGTTCCCCTCACTCTCCTCTTCACAACCATACCATTTTCATGGTGTGGATCAAATTTTCGAGTTTCTCACACCACCATACATCCACGATTTTTGAGAGTTCAAGGACCATGGAATTGTGTTCTTGAGTTCTCTTGAAGAACAACACTTGATTGGTTACTTTGATTTCTAGTGTAGGTTTCTTAAACTTTTCTTGAAAAATCTCATCTTTCTCTCTTGTGTTCATGAGCTCTAACCCTTGAGCATGTTCTTGAAGGTGTGTTCTTGTTTAAAGGAGCATTCTTGGTGGTAAAAGTTGAAGCTTGGAGCTAAAGGTGTGAACTTGAAGATGTAAGTTTCACTTTGGGAAAGATGACCCAAAAAGCCTTTCTTTTTTTCTTGTATATGCCTTGGTTATGTGTTGTGGGTGGAATGTATGTTGCTGAAAATCTTTTAAAAAGAAAAGGTTTTGGTGATTGTTCTTGAGGGTGTGTGAGTTTTGAACCAAGAAATGGTTGATTTGATGTGTAAAGGTGCAACATTTGGATCCTTGTGTGGATTCCATGAAAAAGGATGAACTTGAACCCTAAAGGAGACACCTATGATTCAGCCATGTCATGGGATCTAGGGTTTGATGACTAATTTTTTTTTATGAAGTGATTAAGTGTGGAAAAATCCTAAGAGAAACTGAGAAAGACGAATTAAGTGGGTTATCTTTAAGTGAAACCTACTATTTTGATTAAGGATGGTTAAAAACCCTAATAAATATAATTAATCAAATCTTCCCCCTTTGATATAATGTGGATTAGTTGTGTTAAAAATAAGGAAATCATGGATTAGTGGATTAATTAAGTGTAGGTACTAATTAACTAAAAAAGACTGTCAACGCAATTCCCCTCGAGTGCAGAAGATTACAAAATTCCAACAACACGGTGCACACTGGCGTGGAACCGCATCAGTTTATGAATTGTGAAGCGGACAATTGCAAGTGGAGCCTAGTGGCACCAAAATGGCACCAACTAGCGCCACAAATATGAAGCAAAGTGGCGCCACTCTCTAAGCCAACTAGTGCCACTTTTGGAGAAAAAAAAATGGCAGAGGCTTGGCGCCAAGTAGCACCACTATAGCGCCTACTGGCGCTGTAACAGCCCGTTGTACACCGGTATTGTTAACATTGATTATGATATTAAGCGCAGTTACAATCACAGTGATTGGGTTAATTAAATTACGGGCAAATTTTTCTTTTATCATATTCCTTTTCTTACATAAATACAATTTCCGTAATCAATTAAAACCACACTATAATTGAAAATGCAATTTGCGGAAGCATACATTTTTGCTAACATCATTCATCCTTCTTTTTATTCAATTCAGTTAAACTCACCATCTTACTCTCACATTTTACCAAGTTGTAGTCCTTTACGTTATCTACGCGTGGTTTCAAACCACGTATCATTTGGAGTTCTACCCATCAAGTTAAGCCCCTTTCTTTTAGTCTAGAAAAACCTGAATTTTCGAAAATTACACTGTGGTAATCGATTACCAGTGGGTGGTAATCGATTACCACCTGTCAAAAATGAGGCAGTAGCCAATTTTCTCAATCCTCTGTTCTGGTAATCGATTACCAACCTTGGGTAATCGATTACCTCACATGGTAATCGATTACCAAAGGTCAGTAATCGATTACCAGTGAAGACAGTAGCCAATTTTTCGTCCCCTGTTGCATGGTAATCGATTACCATGCCTTGGGTAATCGATTACTATGCAGCAAAATGACAGATTACAGCATTTTAAGCCCCAAAAAGGTTGTGTAATCCATCCCTAACCCCTTGGTACTCCACATAACACATAATCATGTCCTAATGTAGGCTCTAGGCCCTTCCATCATGCATTTTCCTTAGATTAAACATCATTTACAAAGTCCTCAAAGTAATGGCCATTTACATACAAATATGGATCATTTTACAACATGAATACCAAGACTTCAAAGGCAATGAATGTGGCAATGGACAAGTCCTATGCTCACTCAAAATATACAGTTATCCATGTCATGAATAATAGGCAATACACAAGACTTAGAATACAATCATGAACACTACAAAAAGCATGGATATAACATCATGCAATATGTTCATGACCTAAGTCTCAAAATGCTAATGTCATGCCATGTGCACTCCATAAACTCCTCCAAAATGTCATGCAAGCTCCATGCATCATAAGCAATCCATAGTCCACTACACGGGCTTCTTGCCCGAAGCTCCTCCCGGCTCATAGTGACCTGAAATATGGTCCCCCAAACACGGGGTGAGATATACGGATATATCTCAGTAAACCAATGGAGCTAGAGGCTCTCTCCACTCCATGGCTCACTAAAATGTATAAATATGACATCATGTAATATGCAAGCAATACAATATCACCATCCAACTGGAGACAACCCAAGAACATCCACGCATGGATTCATGTTCAAGGACTCCATCATATAACTCCCGAGACAATCCTAGAGCTTCTCCCATGGTTGAGAAAACTCCATGGCCAACCCAACCGGAACTCCTCAAGAGACCTATCCGGCGGATGTCCCACGTTTGGCTCATCCTGGAGTCGCTCCCAGAGTCGACCCCATGGCAGTCCAACTGGCACTCCGTCACGAAATGATCCAGCGGATGTCCAAACCCAACACACGTCAACTGGCCAGTGACCAAACAATTTTCACAAAATACAAGCAATATGCATACAAGCACACAATCACACCATGTCATAACCACATCATCCAACCACTACCTTCTACTAGGTGTGGTGGAGCACACTAGGGATTAAACCCAAGTTCCAAGAGTTTACCTCAATACGAGCAATCCGTTCCAAACGTATGCTCCAAATTAACTTTTCACAATCCCGTCCGTGTGAGGCTCCCTACAACAATCATCAAATCCAAATTACACCAAAACTCATTTTTCATGAAAATCCTTCAAATTTTCTTAAAAACCTATCTTTTTCACCAAAAATTATCATAGCATTTCTAGCTTACAAGCATGATTCTAAGGCCTTTTCATCTAATAGCATTTTTCCATTTGGGCTCTCTATCATCACACATCTAAAATCAAAGGTTTGAAGCATAAATTCCTAGATCTATGAAATCAACCACAAAAATACCACAAATATACTCACAGTGTGTTGTATGATCACCACCAAGGCTTCACTAAACCATTAGAAGATCAAAACTCCAAGAAAACTCCAAGAACCCAAGTGGGTCGGATCTGATTTTTGTCAAAACGCAGCCAAGGAGGTGGATTCAAGGCTTCTAAGTGTTACCAATGGCTTTGGAAGGTTGTTTACAATAGATTTCAACACCAAAATCAAGCGATTCGGTGAAGAAATGAAGAAATGGGAAAATGGAGAAGAAAATGGTGTTTGGCTTCTTCTTCACAGGGGCGCACGGGAGAAATAAGGAAGGAGGGGAGAAAGAAAGAAGAAAAGGAGGTGGGGGCCAAGTGACTTCGGTCACACGGGTCCCACACGCGATCTAACTTTAACCCCGATAAAATTTCCGATCATAAATTCTTAATCTACATATTTTTCCAGTCCATGACATATTTTTATTTCTCCAAAATATTGATAAAAATTTCACACCTATCGATACACTCACATCACAGTATTTTAACACTTAAAAATCACTATTCATCAATTTTTCCCAAATTTCCCTATTCACTCAATTTTCCGCCCTGATTCCATTTCCAGTATTACTTTTGTCATATGAAATCTCTAACTCAGTATCTATGCCTCAGAACACACGGTTGGCAAATTACCATTTTGCCCTTTTTGCCCATTTTGGCCATAATCCTTGGATTTTCACTAATCCATCAACTTTCATTTCACAATATAATATTAAATTACACATTTAAATATTTGAGGTGTTATAGGCGCCACTTTACGAGGAAATTGTTCTGGCTTTTCATATCATGAAGAGGCATGGCGCAACTCAGCGCCAACTGGGGAAAGAAGTACCGTGTTTTCCGAGGGTATTTTTGGAAGAAGGAAAAGTTGCATAAAAAGGGATCCTCTTCGCAGAACCCTAGACGCAAAATTTTTCGGAGGACGCTGACGTCTGCGCTCAAGAACTCCTGTTCATCTTGTTCATCTTCTTCTTTGTCTTATTTTAAGTTCTTGTTGAATTTTGGATTTCCAGCCATGTCAATGGTTGGCTAATTCTCTTTATTGTTGTCAGGTTCACGATCCATATGTGAAACCTTGATACAAAGGATTGATTTATGGTTTTTCGTTTATACAATTATCTTTGTCACTACTCTGTGTGAATTTTATATTTTCTTTATTAGAATCGATCACTATAATAGTTGATAATAGTCTGAGGATTAGAACCCTAGATAGGAATATTGGGGTTTTGATCTTGAATGGGAGTAGGCTAACGATCTGTATGCGTGCTAGGAATAGACGTTTTATCTGATTGCGGATGTTTAATTTATCGTGTTTAATGCTTAAATCCATGCGGAACATTGCAAGGAATTGAGGTTCCAATTGGGGCTAAAGGGTTAACCATGCAAGAAATTTAGGGTTAACTATTAAATCTTTTTAGATGATAATTTATCTAAGAAATTATATAAATGATTATTGTAAATCAATCCGGAGTAAAAAAGCGGGGATCGTTTGGTGAATGAACCCTGGCTGGAATGTTTTTTTTTCTCTCATATATTTCAGATCACATCTCAGTTTTATTGTTTTCTCGATCATATAAAAATCCCAAAAATAAGTCTTTATTTTTAGTTCTCATTTCCATCAAATTGACAATATTGGTCACAAACCCTATTTGATTTCTTTCATTTTTTAAGAGAAAGTTTAATTGATATTTGATCCCAATCCCTGTGGAGACGAACTTTATTTATCACTTTATTACTTTTGCGATCGGTATACTTGTCGGTGAGCATCACATTCCCATAATCTAATTCCTTGGCAGACTCAACGTGCACAACATTTGCATCTTTGCTCTCACAACTCTCCTCAGATTTTAAATCCACATCTATCACAACACGACCTTGTGATATGCCTTCGCATATAGATATTTCAGAGTAAAAAGAATAAGGGTTTGACAGTAATTCAGTAATAAAGATTATTATTTTTAATGAATTATTGGTAATCCATGTTCAGATACACTTTCATTGATTATTTTATATTTTTATAGGTTAAAAGGTGAAGAAATTCGAAATTTGAAAAAAATAAGGAAAGGATTTGGCGCTGATTGTGTGGGCGTCATAAATGCTGTCCTTGAATTGTGAAAACGGAAAATTAATCAAAATAAATTCAGGAGTTATGACCAGATCGCGGATTTGACGCTGATAGCCTGAGCGTCATAAATGTTGTCCTTGGATTTTGCAATTATGATGAAAAACGTAAAATTAAGAGTTAACCGATTTTAGCAGTTTTGTTTTTATGGCTAGAGGTTTCTACGGTTTCTATTCTATGGCTATTAAAATAGAACGAGGGCATTTTCGAAAGACTCGAGGCACTATGTGGCTATATAAAGGGGTCCTCTCCACCATTCCATGAAAATTCTATTCCACACAATTCAGAATACCACTCCATTCAGATTTCTTCTGGGGAGAATCCGGAGTTCTTCGAGTTCTTCGAAGTTCTTCGTGTTCTTCAAGTTCTTCTAGTTTTTCTTCTTTTTCTTTTCAATTTATGTTTTATTTTTCGAGATCAGTCATGACTATGGTTGGCTAGATCTCTTTTTATTATGGTGAGGGTCACAACCCTTGATGTGAACCCCTTGTAATTTGTTTTAGCTTTACATTCGTTTATCCAATTGAATTTGTTTTGCTTTGCTCTTCATCTCTTAAATTCTTTTAGATTTGATCACTCTAATGGTATTGGGAGGGTTAGGGTTCGTAATAGGGATATTGGGATTCTAATTCCTGACAGAAAGGAAGGTAACTGTTCATGTATGCACTAGGGATAGGCTACATGAACCGCAAACGTGAAAGATTCATAGGTTTTAACGTTTAACCTAAAAAGGGATCACTAAGGGATTAAGGTTCTAATAAGGGTTAATAAGATTAATGTCACTAAGGGTTAGGGCTTAACCAATCAATTTAAAGATGATGAATTGTTTGATCGATGGGTAAATTTAATATAAACGTTGACTTAGATTACAAGGTGGGGATCAGAAAGGTGTTTGTTTCTCTTACTACAATATTTTCTCAATTATTTTTTTTAACCTTAAATCTTTATTCTTGAGTTTCTAAACGAACTTTTTAAACATTTTTCTTTTCTTAAATTGTTTTCATTTATTTCAAAAATCACAATATTCTCAAACCATTTTTGTTAATCCAACAAGAGAGGAATAGTTATAATTACTTCGGTGCCTCAATCCTCGTGGAGAACGATACTCTACTTATCACTTTATTACTTGGAACGATCGGTACACTTGCCGAGTTCGCAACACCTTCCTTTCACCCTTCGGCTTCATCAATCTTAATATCACTATGGAGTTCTTCCAATGATTTGGCAACATTAGCAGATGACTGAGTAGAAAATTGGTCTGTGCTTTCCATCTCTTCATTCCCTTCATTGAATGAATGATCGTGGTCACGATATGCCGGTGAACCACCCTCAACTCCATCATTTCCTTTCTCATCTTTGGACTTCAACTCATCATTTCCTTGCATTTGTCATTGAATCAATCAATTTCAATAACATTATCAATCAACCAAACGAACTAATGTATCGGCCCCAACTACCCCAAACACAATCAATCATTAAAATTTTCTAAGTTACATAGTAAAATAAAATCTAATCTTTTTGAATGATAAAGCCATTCAAGAAGCATATTCCCAAAAAAAAGTCCCAACAAGATTAAATGCAAAACAAGAACAATGAGTAGATACCCGTCTACCCAAATTTACCAAAGACACCAAAAAGTAATCATATTCGAAAAGGATAAACATTTGCATGCATAAAGTTCTGTATAATATCATGGGACAGTACCTTGGGGGTTGTTGGTTAAAGGGTTGGCGTTGGTTTCTTGTTGTTCCTTCTTTTTCTTGGCAGTTTCCCTCTTCTTCGCACCTGATGGCATGATTGTGGGGTTAGCTAAGGACAAAATTAGAGGCCACAAATGGTGGGGGTGATACCCTTCAGTAACCCAAATGTCTCTCTCCCCGGTGGGCACAACTATAAACACAGTTGCTCAGAAGAAGAAGGATGAAGAAGAAGATAAGAAATAAAGGAAGAATCTTGGGTTTTGAAATTGTCTTTGATGTAGGGGGTGATGCTTCAGTGTTGTATATAAACAAAATGCAGTGTCTGAAACTGTGAAGAGAAAAATGTCATGTGAATTTTCACAATCAGTTTTTCATTTGAATTTTGTATTTAATAGGAGCTAATTATGTCCTATTAAAAACAAAATGTAATCAGCTCCTATTGAATTCAAAACGCAATCAGCTCCTATTAAATTCAAAATGCAATCAGCTCCATTTTGATAATTTTTTTATAAAAAATAGATGCCGAACCCAATGAGGTTCGTCAAGTGATTAAGAAAATATAATCTCAATCTCTGTTTCATATAAAATAAATATTTTATCTGTACTATCAATAGCCAGCAAAAGACAAGGTTTGTAACTAGTTGAAGTTAGTGCATCAATTGAAAACCTTGAGAATCTCTATTGTACTTTATGTGATTTTCTTTTGGTACATGTGTAGCAGAAAAAGGAAAGTAAAGGAAAGTAATGGACACAGTCAAGAGATTTGTATTTAATATTCACAGTCAGTTTTCCATTTGAATTTTGTATTTAATGAGAGCTGATTGCGTCCTATTAAATACAAAATGCAATCAGCTCCTATTAAATTCAAAACACAAATAAAAAAATGATTGAATTTTGAATTTGAATTTTGAATATAATATAATAGGAACTGATTGCGTTTTGAATTTAATAGGAGCTGAATGCATTTTGTATTAATAGGACTCAATCAACTCCTATTAAATACAAAATTCAAATGAAAAAATGATTGTGAATATAATAGGACGCAATCAGCTCCTATTAAATACAAATCGCAATCAACTTCTATTACATTAAATTCAAATAACCTACAATACCGTGTTTGTCTCATTCAATCAATGTTTTCACGCTCATTTGGGATATTTAATCGATTAAATATAAATTTTAATTGATTAGATCAATTAAGAGGGAGATTTAATCCATTAAGTTGAAGATTTAATTCTTCAAGTCAACCTCTTAATTGATTTAAATCTCCCTCTTAATTGATTTAATCGGTTAAAATTTATATTTAATCGATTAAATATCTCAAATGAGCGTGGAAGCATTGATTGAATGAGGCAAACACGGTATTGGAGGTTATTTGAATTTAATGTAATAGGAGTTAATTATGATTTGTATATAATAGGAGCTGATTGCGTCATATTATATTCACAATCACTTTTCCATTTGAATTTTGTATTTAATAGGAGGTGATTGCGTCCTATTAAATACAAAATGCAATCAGCTCCTATTAAATTCAAAACGCTATCAGTTCCTATTATATTATATTCAAAACTTAAATTCAAAATTCAATCAGTTTTCTATTTGTGTTTTGAATTTAATAGGAGCTGATTGCATTTTGTATTTAATAGGACGCAATCAGCTCCCATTATATACAAAATTCAAATTGAAAACTGACTGTGAATATTAAATACAAAACGCAATCTCTTGACTGTATCCATTACTTTACTTTCCTTTTTCTGCTACACATGTACCAAAAGAAAATCACATAACGTAGAACAGAGATTCTCAAGGTTTTCAATTGATGCACTAACTTCAACTAGTTACAAACCATGTCTTTTGCTGGCTATTGATAGTACGGATAAAATATTTTTTTTATATGAAACAGAGATTGAGATTATATTTTCTTAATCACTTGACTAACATCGTTGGGTTCGGCATCAATTTTTTATAATTTTTTTATCAAAATGGAGCTGATTGCGTTTTGAATTTAATAGGAGCTGATTGCGTTTTGAATTTAATAGAAGCTGATTGCATTTTGTATTTATTAGGACGTAATCAGCTCCTATTAAATACAAAATTCAAATGGAAAATTGATTGTGAAAATTCACATGACATTTTTCTCTTCACAGTTTCAGACACTGCATTTTGTTTATATACAACACTGAAGCATCACCCCCTACATCAAACACAATTTCAAAACCCAAGATTCTTCCTTTATTTCTTATCTTCTTCTTCATCCTTCACCTTCTGAGCAACTGTGTTTATAATTGTGCCCACCGGGGAGAGAGACATTTGGGTTACTGAAGGGTATCACCCCCACCATTTGTCCTTAGCTAAACCCCATAATCATGCCATCATGTGCTAAGAAGAGGAAAACTGCCAAGAAAAAGAAGGAACAACAAGAAACCAACGCCAACCCTTTAACCAACAACCCCCAAGGTACTGTCCCATGATATTATACAGAACTTTATGCATGCAAATGTTTATCCTTTTCGAATATGATTACTTTTTGGTGTCTTTGGTCAATTTGGGTAGATGGTATCTACTCATTTTTCTTGTTTTGCATTTAATCTTGTTGGGACTTTTTTTTTGGGAATATGCTTCTTGCATGGCTTTATCATTCAAAAAGATTAGATTTTATTTTACTATGTAACTTTGAAAATTTTAATGATTGATTGGGTTTTAGGGTAGTTGGGGCCGATAGGTTATTTCGGTTGGTTGATTGATAATGGTATTGAAATTGATTGATTTAGTGACAAATGTTAGGAAATGATGAGTTGAAGTCCCAAGATGAGAAAGGAAATGATGGAGTTGAAGGTGGTTCACCGGCATATCGTGATCACGATAATTCATTCAATGAAGGGAATGAAGAGATGGAAAGCACAGACTAATTTTCTGCTCAATCATCTGCTAATGTTGCCAAATCATTGGAAGAAATGATATTAAGATTGATGAAGCCGAAGGGGGAAAGGAAGGCCGTGTTGTGATAGATGTGGATTTAAAATCTGAGGAGAGTTGTGAGAGAAAAGATGCAAATGTTGTGCACGTTGAGACTGTTGAGGAATTAGATTATGAGATCCAGTTCTTCAAATGCTGGAACCGTCACTGTGAAGAACTCAAAGGATGAGCCTTATTATTCAGTAAAAGAGACAGTGGCATTTGATGTCATTCTGAATAACTGAGAGGATGAGCCTAATTATTCAGTAAAAGAACCATTTGCATTTGATGTGTTGATTAAAGCCATCGAGTCTACACTTGACGAAATGACTAATGAAAATGCACCAATTAAGGAGACTGGTAATTCAGTTGCTGGAAATGATTTACTAGAGAAATCAATGGGCTCTCAAGTAGGGGAGCAACTGATCTTGATATGAAGATAAAGTATATCCCTTCGGTAATATATATTCACTCGGTAATAATATTGTAGGTAATATTTGTTGTTTAGAGGGCCAAAGAAGTGGAAATAGTTGTTCACACAGTTGCTTGACCTGAAATTTTAAGTTGTTATGTGGGCTCAAGAATATATTTTGTAATTCACCCTCTCACAAAACAGGTCAGTTGTGCTTGAAGCATTGACAAATTATAGGCTTAACTTAAAGTTACTTGAAGGTTGTAGCTAAAAGCCTGAAGCATTGACAAATTATAGTTACTTAAAGAGACTCAACTCGCTCTTGTAATAAAATTTAATTTCAAGTTTGGGTTGGGCAAATGATATTTTGACAAAACGTCTATGAACTGCTTGGCCTAAAAGTCCAAGTTGGACCAACAAGGAATTTTTGTCTTCACATGTCTAAAATGACATTATTTATGCTTTGGGAAGATATTAAGTACTGGTCAAATTCAATTATCTAGAGCATTGTAATTTTGCTTTATCGGAAGGCCGTGACCATTGTTAAATTGTGTTTGGTGAAATGAAATCATTGCTTGGAGTTAGGAATTATTTTATGATTGCTTGTGAATGCTGAATAAAGAAATATACATAGTTGTCTTCTAGGTCTCCATTATTCAGTCTTATATCTTCTCTAATGCTTTAAACCTGAGGTTTTTGGTCTGAACTGTGAACACTAGTGTAACCGTGACAAGTCTCTCTCTTGCCCATTAGAGTACACAGTTGCACAAACACATGAATGGAATTGTTCACACCATCGCATTGCCACATATTTTTTTCTCTGTAACTTTTTCAGTCTTAAGTTGTGATGATTTTTAAGCTTTTTATTCTATCCAAATTGTGCTGTAGCTCCTAACAGTCCAGGAATCGCACAAGTTTATTTACTTATTTGTAAGTAAAATAAGTAGTAAGCCTATACCAGTCTTGAACTGTTGGTAGCATGGAGAGATAACAAAAGTTGTAGCAGATGTAATGAGAAAGATAAAAAATTATTATTAATCTTTCTCATTACTTTTTATTTTTCATGATTTGCTAAAAAGAAGTTTTTATCCTCTGTTCTAAACTTTAGGGGGATTAATTTGCTAAATCTTTGATAGGGCACTAAAAATCAAGAGTTGCTTGGACTACAGTGTTAAAAATTACTTAGCATGCAAATGTATATGAACCAGTTAGTTATAGTAATCGTAAAATTCCTCTGCTCTATCCTATAAAAGGTTACACATAAATCATCCTTTTTTTTAATTTATGTATTTGTACTTTCTATTTTATTCTCTAATTGAGTCATCAGATATTTTGGGTTGTGTTCTAGTTCATCTTCGTAGAGTAAATTTGAGAACTGAGACTGCAGTTTTCTAGGTTTCAAGAATCTTGTCATAGCTGAATTGTATCTGTATGCATTGCTTTGTTTGCTTGCTAATTATTTGCAAGTGTATTTATCAATTTATGAATTCTCTTATATTTCTATAATGCTGACTATGGGGATTTTTGAAATCCCAAATTGAGCTTCTGTTGACATCATTGGTCATTTGCTTCTCTTACAGAAACACAAGCACGAGGATCTGATCGGGCCATACTTGTGAAGGATTTCGTTCAGAAAATTTTGTGATATTTTGACCTATATTCTTCTTTGAGATTTTCCAAAAAATAATGTGCATCAGTCCCAAGTTTATGATCCATATGAGGCTTGTATATAGGGAATTTTGCTGTAATAATTGTTTTCGCAACAGTTTCAACTCTCAATATACCCGAGTATTCAAAACTTTTTAAACTACTTTTTTTCTTATTATTCTTGTCATAGTTCTGCTTATCTCCCCGGTTTTACAATGTACTACTATTTTATTTATTTTTTTGATATACAAGTGGAAATTGAACACAACCTAGTAATACAATTTACCTAAATTTTTCACCAGAATAATTTTAGTGACTTATGTAGTACCTTTTAAACCTCTAATATATATATATATATATATATATATATATATATATATATATATATATATATATATATATATATATATATATATATATATGATAGGATCAACTTACATCTGTGTAAGAATAATAAATCTTACACCAAATTTGAACCGTTGATTTCCGTCCATCTAATGGTTGAGATTTATTGAAAATTAAAAATTAATTAATGAGTGAAACCTAATAAATCATAACCGTTAGATGCAGAAAATAAATGGTTAAGATTTGGTATAAGACTTATTATTCTTACACCGGGATAAGATAATCATGCACCTATATATATATATATATATATATATATATATATATATATATATATATATATACACACACACACACACACACACACATATGCCGTTGTCATTTATAGTGTAATTAATAATTAATTAATTAATATAACTTTTTAAACTATAACCGTTGGATGGACGAAAATCAACTGCTAGGATGAGGACTAAGACTTAGAGTCAAATGATATATATAGGGTCAGAATTATTTGACACCAGTGCAAGTCACACTCTTAATTTTATCCGTTAATCTCACTTATGTCTAAGAGTTCAATTTTTTTAGTAATGTGAGCCATTGGATACAAGTGGATCAATGGTCAAGATTGAGTGCAAGACTTCTAACTCTTACACCGGTGTAAGAATATCCTAACCTATATATATATATATATATATATATATATATATATATATATGAGAAAAGTATTTTCTACAGCCACTTTAGATAAGATTATCTACAGCTACCATTTTTAACTATGTTCTCTCGGGAGAACATAGTTATAAAATTAAAGTTATTTTTTTTCTCTTTTCACGTCCGCAAAAAAGTTCTGAAAAGTAACTAAGGAGAGAAAAAAAAACAACTTTAATATTATAACTATGTTCTCTCAGATAACATAATTAAAAATGGTAGCTGTAGATAACCTTATATTAAAGTGGCTGTAGAAATGTTTACCCCTAGATATATATATATATATACATATACACACACACACACACACATATATATATATATATGTATGGGATGAGAATCAACTTATACCTGTGTAAGAAAAATAATTCTTACATCAGAACTTAATCGTTGATTTCCGTGCATCTAACGGTTGAGATTTTATTGGGAATTAAAAATTAATTAATTAATGACACAATAAATCTTAACCGTTAGATATGCACGCAAATCGAATGATTAAGTCTGGTGTGAGACTTATATTATTACACGTAAACTAAAAATTAATTTACGTGCATCTAATGGTTGAGATTTATTGGGAATTAAAAATTAATTAATGAATGAGACAAA
>JAVKPL010012259.1:10000-56726 GCA_032173675.1 Gastrolobium villosum | reverse complement strand
CAAAATTGGTAGCTAAAGGCTACAAGCAGAAATATGGGATAGATTATGATGAGGTGTTTGCACCAGTTGCAAGGATCGACACTATCAGACTTCTTACAGCAGTTGCAGCGCAAAAGCAATGGAAGATATATCAGATGGATGTGAAATCAGCATTTCTCAATGGTTACTTGGAAGAAGAAGTCTATATTGAACAACCACCGGGTTATGTTAAAAAAGGAGAAGAAGATAAAGTCTATCGGTTGAAGAAGGCACTATACGGATTGAAACAAGCTCCAAGAGCTTGGAACACAAGGATAGATGAATACTTTCATATGAATGGATTTGTGAAGAGTCCATATGAACATGCTTTGTACACGAAGAAAAATGAAGATGGGGATATGATGATCGTGTGTCTTTATGTGGATGATATAATCTTCACAGGGAATAATCCAGGTATGTTTGTTGAATTTAAGAAAGCTATGACTAAAGAATTTGAAATGACAGATATTGGAGAAATGTCTTATTTTCTTGGAGTTGAAGTAAAACAAACAGCAGGGGGAATTTATATGTTACAAAAGAAGTATGCAGAAGAAATACTCAGTAGGTTCAGAATGAAAGATTGCAAGCCTATTTCAACACCAATAGAAGCAGGAACGAAGTTGAAAGCTGACTCAGATAGAGAACCAGTAAACCCAACACTATTCAAAAGCCTGGTCGGAAGTTTGAGGTATTTGACTTTCACTCGATCAGATATCATGTTTGCAGTTGGTCTAATAAGCAGATATATGGAGCATCCAAAGCAAGATCATTTCAGTGCAGCGAAGAGAATTTTGAGATATATTAAAGGAACCATCAGTCATGGATTATTCTATACGCATTCCCAAGATTCAAGGTTAATTGGCTATGCAGATAGTGATTATAGTGGAGATGTAGATGATCGGAAAAGCACTTCAGGATATGCTTTTCATATTGGCTCAGCAATATTTTCATGGTCATCAAAGAAACAACAGACAGTTGCTCTATCATCATGCGAAGCTGAATACATAGCCGCAGCAGCGTGCACATGTCAAGCTATTTGGTTAAAGAATATTTTGAATGAATTTCATTATGAGCAAGAAGGTCCAATTACTATATATGTAGATAACAAGTCTGCTATATCACTTGCAAAGAATCCAGTCTCCCACAGCCGAAGCAAGCATATTGACACACAATATCATTTTATTCGGGAGCAAGTTAAAAATAAAGTTGTGGAATTAATCTACTGCAGAACTGAAGAACAATTGGCAGATATTTTTACGAAGCCATTGAAGACCAATGTGTTCGACAAACTCAAACATATGAATGGTATGCAAAGTCAAATTTGAGGGGGAGTGTTAGAAATCAAATTTGATTTTTGCCACTTATCTTTGATTCACTGCCACTCTAGAAATCTCTACCATTTGTTATTTAATTTCTCCACCGCTAGAAGACCGCACCATATGTGGCTGTCAATTGATATTAAAATCAAGTTGATGTTTGCACCGCCAAAATGACCGAAGCTCTAAGCCAAAGATGAAGTCGGTGAAGCATGTTAAACTATTAGCTGTAGTTTTTTAATATTAAAAAATTATGTTTTGTAGGCAAAGGTAGTCGGCTGTCCATAGTATAAATTGAGAGCATTTGTGCAGTATCTAATATAGAATACCAAGTATTTTTGTGAGTTGAAGAAAAAGTGCAGAAGCACTCTTGAGAAAAAATTGAGAGAAAGTGCAGTAGCACTTAGAAAGAAAGAGAGTGATTGTGAGCATAAAATAGTGTGTTGTTGTTATTTTTGTTTAGCCAATTTTAATACAAAAAGATTTCTTCATCTATTATTCTTTTTATTTTCTCTAAATTTCCAACAAATATATGGTGGTATTAATTCATTGATCAATACATTTTTTAGCATATTTTCATTTTTACAGAACAGAATATAACTATCAGTGGATGTGGTGATGGTTTGCTACCCGGTGATAATTATCCAGATTGGTTAACCTTCAGTTGCGAAGGTTCTTCTGTAATTTTCGAAGTCCCTCAAGTGAATGGCCTATCTTGAAGACAATGATGTGCACTGTCCATTCTTCTACCCCAGTCAACATAACATCAGATGGACTTAAAAATGTGTTGTTGATAAATTACACAAAGACCACCATTCAGCTCTATAAGAGAGATGCATTAGCCTCCTTTGAAGATGAGGACTGGTACAGAGTAGTATCAAATATAGAACTTGTAACAGCCCGTGTTAACCCGGTCTGTTAACACACTATCGTATTAAGCCATGCTTAATTAAAATGCGGAATAACTTTTTCTTTAATTCAATTATGATGTCATTAACTTAACCAACTTGATTACTTAATCATTTTCATAAAAATACTGCCTGTATGTAAATTGCAAGACAACTAACTGAATACCTCGTACATATAAATATAAGGTGAGTATCTAAAGCCACAGGTCTACACAAGTAGCTTGGGTCAAAATCCTGATACTTTAATTACAACATTTACCTAAAAGACCAAAGTCAAACATGTGGCATGGACAAACCCCATGCTCACCAAATAAGGCAACAAAGCCCAATAACAGTCATAACATAAACTCAACAGAAAACATAAACAACAGTCGGAAATAAAAACAGCAGTCAGCATATCATCAAATCAACTCAGCTCTGGCCTCCTGCCACCCGAGCCCTCAACATTACCTGATCCTGAAATAAGCGTCCCCAAACGTGGGGTGAGATCTCTAACAAGAAATCTCAGTAAGACAAGGGGTCCTCAAGGAGTCTCCACCCCAAGCTCACTTACATGTGTAATATAAGTTCTAAAAACAGTATTTACAATATAAGTTCCAAAACTATGCGATGCAGCAATTAATCATGTCATGTGTGCTTTCAAATCTACTGGCCAGAGAAATGTAGGAATACGTCTATGCCTACATGAGTACATGGATACTACCTGCACCTCACCCACATGCTTCTCCATCTTGTATGTACTACATACTCAGGATTGCCGTCTAGGTGGACACCACATGCATATCATAATAGCTCATTACATATAAACAGCTCAACAGCATTTCCAAAATAATCAAAGCATGTAACACAGCATGCATAAACCCATCCCCATGGGACATGGTGGAACATCAAAATGGCTAAACCGAGGACACGAAAGCTTACCTTGCAAGCTAGCTATCCAAGCCAAGAGTCCAACCACTCACAAGTCCACAAACAGCAGTATCACAATCTGATATGGACCATTAATAAGTCAATATAAATGCATCACAAGCATACAACTTCAAAGACTACGCCTTTCCTTTACGTTTTACGTCTTAAGGCTTCCAACAAAGCCATAAGCCCTTAATCATATGATTCTGACTTAGTCCCTTTATTATAGAAGTTCAACTTCCTTAAACTTGGGTCCACACACACCCAATAGCTTACTGTTCATACAGTACAGCTACTGTCTGCGCAGAACCCATGATATCCGGATATCAGAAGGGGCATATCCGGATATGCCATATCCGGATATCACACTGGACATATCCGGATATGTCATATCCGGATACCCAGATCCCATATCCGGATATCAATATCCGGATACCATATCCGGATATCAATATCCGGATACCATATCCGGATATCTATCTGTTCGACAAATATCCGGATATCTCACGACAGAATGCAGTTTCTGCATTTCGTGAATATCCATCCCAAAGGTCCAACTTTTAACACATGTACACGTTAAAGCATTCATCTTTAAGCATATACAAGTTCATTTATGTGTTGGTTACTTCATTTTAACTTTTTACATGTCAAGACACCAACTTTAAGCAAAATAAACTCATGATCATGGTGAGGTAACTTACCAAAGTTCAAAACAGAGGCAAGTTGTGCTCTTGGAGCCCTCTCAAGACACTTCAAACTCAGCCTAAATATGAGCACGAAAATGGCACTTCAAGGTGGGTTCTTGCACCACAAGAAGGCACTTTGAAGCTTACAATGACTACCACAAAGTAGCCATCACTAAAGCTTCAAGTTCAGCTCACTAACCTCACACACACAGCCTCCTCAACTCAGAAAAGGTTGCACCACCCTCACCCAAGACACACTCTAGTTGCTTGGAAGGAGGAATGGTGAAGAAAGAAGAAGAAGAAGAAGAAGAAGAAGGCAAGGAAGCAATGAAACAGTGCCCACACTCAGCAAACTCAGCCTCTCACGTATGATGGTGGCTGCCTAGGGTTGTGAGCCCACTAAATGTGTCTATTTATAGGCACAAGCCACTAATCGCGCAGTATTAGCCTTAATCGCAAAGTAAAAGATATTGATCCCAAACTTCGGATTCTAGACCTACGCATTTTTCTAAGATTTGTCATATTTTTATTTTATTTTTCGGAGCACTTTTCCGGTACGCGCTTTTCCATAGCCAGTATCAGTTCTGGCATCAGATTACGTCATTTTGACTTGAAACATGTTTTACAAGTCCTACATAATATTCTAGTAATTATCATGCATTCGTTATAATTTTCCGGGATACTTTTCCGGTACGCATTTATACCGAGTAGCAGAACCGGTATCTGCGCTTTTCTTCCGAAAAGCGACTTTCAGCATTTTTACCCATTCAATATAATTATCTAAGCCCAATATTAATTATTTAAGTCAATTATGGAATTATTTCCTAATTATCATAATTAACTCGCTAATTACCTTAATTAGCGGTGCGGGTTCTTACATTCACCCCACCTTTTTAAGGATTTTGTCCTCAAAATCAGAAACATACCTGTCTCGAAAGTCGGGATACTGTCGGAGAAGCTCGTCCTCTCGCTCCCAGGTACACTCCTCAGGAGTTCTTCCTGACCATTGTACTTTGACCATCGGGATGATCTTGCTCCTCAACTGCTTCTCGCCACGATCGAGAATCTTGAGTGGTCCGACGGGACTCTTTAGGTTCTCCCGAACCTCCACATCATCCGGCTGCACCACGTGCGAAGGGTCTGCTATGTATTTTCGAAGCTGAGACACGTGAAACACGTCGTGGATGTTGGCTAGGTTCGGAGGTAAGGCGAGTCGATAGGCAACTGGTCCTACTCTACCAAGGATCTGGTAGGGCCCTATGAATCGCGGGCTCAACTTCCTCACGCCGAGTGCCCGTCCAACACCGGTGACAGGTGAAAGTTTCACAAACACGTGCTCACCCTCACTGAACTCCAGAGGTCGATGCTTGACATCGTAGTAGCTCTTCTGACGATTTTGCGCCTGCTTCAACTTTTCCCTGATCATCTGGATCTGAAGGGTAGTATCTTGGACAAAGTCCAAGCCGAAAAGCTCCTTATCTCCAACCTCAGACCAGCAAGTAGGAGTCCGACACCTCCTACCATACAGCGCCTCGTAGGGTGCCATGCCCAGACTAGCATGAAAACTGTTGTTGTATGAAAATTCAACCAACGGAAGGTACCTATCCCATGCAGAACCCTGCTCCAACGTGCAAGCTCTCAACATGTCCTCCAATGTCTGGATGGTCCGCTCAGTCTGTCCGTCAGTCTGAGGGTGATAGGCGGTACTCAATCGCAACTGCGTACCAAAAGCCTCCTGCAGCGCCTCCCAGAACCGAGATGTGAACTTCGGGTCCCTATCACTGATGATACTCTCGGGCACCCCGTGAAGCCTCACAATCTCGCGGACATATAGCTTGGCCAACTGCTCTGTAGTGAAGCTCACCTTCACTGGAAGAAAATGGGCAGACTTGGTCAATCTGTCCACGATGACCCAGATAGAGTCACAACCAGCCTGAGTTTTGGGCAATCCCACCACGAAGTCCATGGAAATACTCTCCCACTTCCACTGTGGAATCTCCAGAGGTTGAAGTTTACCAGACGGTTTCTGGTGCTCGATCTTCACCTTCTGACAAATCAGACACTTGGACACGTAGACCGCTATGTCCTTCTTCATGCCCGGCCACCAAAAATTCCTTTTTAAGTCCTGGTACATTTTTGTGGCACCAGGGTGGATAGTGAACCGGCCCTTATGAGCCTCTGCCATAACTTCCTCAGTCAAAGGCCCTCGAGGAATAACTATCCTCTTCTGGAACAACAGCAATCCGTCAGCGTTCCAAGACACACCGTCCTGGTTCTTCACATAATCGAGGCACTCTCTTTGCACTTGCGCCTCTTTGATCTTTTCCATCAGCTCGTTAATCACTTCTGCTGTTTCCATCTCAAGCAGTGCACCCCCAAACAAGGAGTTCACTCTCAAGTCTCTGAACTTCTCGATCATCTCGTAGTCGTTCATCATTAAGCTGGATAAGCTCACGGATTTCCGACTCAAGGCATCGGCTACCACATTGGCTTTGCCAGGATGGTACCTCAACTCAAAGTCGTAGTCCTTCAAGAACTCCATCCATCTTCGCTGTCTCATATTCAACTCTTTCTGGTCAAACAGATACTTCAGGCTCTTGTGATCACTGAATACAGCAAACTTCATGCCAAACAAGTAATGCCTCCAAATCTTGAAAGCAAAAACAATGGCTGCCAACTCCAAGTCGTGAGTCGGGTAGTTCTCCTCATGAGGTTTTAACTGTCTTGAAGCGTAAGCAACCGCTTTCCCTTTCTGCATCAGCACACAGCCAAGTCCTTTACCAGAGGCATCGCAGTATAACTCGAATTGCTCCGCAGGATCAGGAAGGACTAACACAGGAGCAGTAGTCAGTCTCTCCTTCAACTCCTGGAAACACTCCTCACACTCATGTGTCCACACGAATGGAGTCTCCTTTCGGGTAAGGCGAGTCATCGGTAGCACCATCTTGGAGAATCCTTCTATGAACCTCCGATAGTACCCGGCCAAACCCAAGAAGCTTCTCACTTCTGTAACCGTCTTGGGCCTCTCCCAATCCATCACGGCCTCAATCTTGTTAGGATCAACTGCAACTCCATTAGCAGAAATCACATGACCCAGAAATTTCACCGCCTTGAGCCAAAACTCGCATTTTGACGGCTTCGCATAGAGCTTCTTCTCTTTTAGCACTTGCAACACAATCTTCAAGTGCTCGGTATGCTCCTCCTCCGTCTTGGAGTAGATCAAGATGTCGTCAATGAAAACGATCACAAACTGATCCAGGTACGGCTGGAAGATTCTGTTCATGTAGTCCATGAACACTGCGGGTGCATTGGTGAGTCCAAACGGGATCACCAAGTACTCGTAGTGCCCGTACCTCGAGCGAAATGCTGTCTTTGGGACATCCTCCGGCTTTACCCGTATCTGATGATAACCGGACCGGAGATCAATCTTGGAATACACACAAGCACCCCTGAGCTGATCCAGCAAATCATCAATGCGTGGAAGAGGATACTTGTTCTTGATTGTCACCTTGTTCAACTGTCTGTAGTCGGTGCACAACCGCATGGTCCCATTTTTCTTTTTCACAAATATGACCGGTGCTCCCCAGGGAGACACACTCGGCCGAATAAAATCTTTTGCTGAAAGCTCCTCGATATGCTTCTTCAGCTCCGCCAACTCTGGTGGCGACATCCGGTATGGAGCCAACGAGATAGGCCCCACACCAGGCAATAAATCTATGGAGAACACTATCTCCCTCTGCGGTGGAAACTCAGGAATCTCCTCAGGAAACACCTCGAGGAATTCCCTCACCACAGGAATGCCAGTGAGATCCTCCTGTGTCCCACTCACCAAACCTCCCAACATGACATAGCCAAATGCCCCTGCTCTCAAGGCCCTCCTCGCCTGCAGGACTGAAATGAACGGTGAGGAACTGGCTGTGGACCCACCCGGAGACATCACCACTTTCTTGGCACAACAGTCAATCATTGCACAGTTTCTGGACAACCAATCCATGCCCAAAATAATTTGAAGGTTGGCCATCGGCAATCCTATCAGATCTACCAAGAAGTCACGGCCATCCCACTGAAACGCTACATCGCGATGAACAGTGGAGGTCAAACATTTTTCTCCGGTGGCGGTGGTCACCCGCATCGGTGGAGAAAGCACATCACTGGGAAACTCAAGCCCCACAGCAATAGGGTAGCAACAAAAGAGTGTGTTGCCCCGGAATCAAACAAAACATCAATAGTTGATCCACCAATGGTAACAGTACCTCTGACCAGGTTCGGAGCTCTGTCCGACTGCTGACGATCAAGCGTGTAGACTCGTCCGGTAGTAGGTGGCACGGCTGGTGCCCCAGTAGGAACCATCTGCAACGGCACAGCCTGTACTGCAGCAACTCTCGCCGTCGGGCAATCTCTAGAGTAGTGGCCCTCCTTGCCACACTGGAAGCATATCAGCTGACCGGTAGAACACGGCCCGAAATGTGACTTCCCACATCCCGAACATCTGGGAGCAGGAGGTCTAGCGGCGTTCCCCGGAGCGGCAGTCTTTCTGAACTGGTTTGGCGCTTGCTTAGCCGCCAACGGTTTGCCCTTGCCCTTGTTGGCAAAATTCTTGTTCTTCCAGGGAGTAGAACCACTAGCGCTCTGCGGCACCTTAACCTTGGCCCTCTTGGCCTGACTCGCACGGCAGTAGTCCTCGATGTCGCGACACTGCTGTACCAACGCTCCGAAGTCTCTCGAAGCAGAACCAGCGAGATGTCCAGCAATATCCTCATTAAGTCCCCTGCGGAACTTAGCAGCCAAGAATGTAGGAGTAGGCCTCGCCATGCGGAAATGAGAGAACTTGACCAGCTCATTAAACTTGGCCAGGTACTCGTCAACAGACAACGAGCCCTGCACCAACCGGTCAAACTCTCCTTGCTTCCTCTCCTGGGAGTCGTAAGGAAAGTACTGGCCCAAGAAGCTCTCCTCGAAGAATGGCCACGTCATCACATGACCCTGCATCTCGTAGACCTGCGAAAGGTTGGTCCACCACTCATGGGCCTCGCCCTCCAGCATGTACGTGGCGAACAGCAGCTTCTGCGGATCAGTGCACTGCATAATCCGGAAAATCTTGTCCAGCGCCTGTAGCCATCTGGCAGCAGTAATGGGATCGTAAGATCCTTCGAAGGTAGGTGGCTTATGCTTGCGGAAAGCATTCAACCGGCGATCGATCTCGTCACGATCCTCAGCAAGTACGGGGATAGTCTGCATAGCCCCCGTCAAATGACTACCCTCACCCATCTGGCTCTGGGTGTCCTCCTGTTGACTAGGCGGAGGTGGAGGCGGTGGCGGCGGTGGAGGACCCTGGCCCGCAGCAGGACCAGCCCTCAACTCCTCCAACATGACCCTCATCATCGTCATGTTGGCCATCCGGTTCTCCTCCAGAACCTCTGCCGTGGTTTGCCGGTTCGCATCTCGAATTGCGTCCAGCATCGCCAGCCTCGTGGCTTCCTGGTCGGCTAGTCGGGCCGCCTGCATCTCAGCTAATGCAGCCAGGACAGGATCCGTCTGATCCTCGCTCGTACTTGTGTTCCTCCTTGGTGGCACCATGACTCTGCACAAGTTACACAAAGAATGAGTTGATCAGGCCCACGCCATGTGGTCACATATGCATTATCGTAACGCACACCAGTCAGAGTGAACACAAAGTAGACACGCAACGACTCATCCTAAGTTATTGCAATACATACAGGCTTTTCCCTAGAAAGTGCTCTGATACCATAAAATGTAACAGCCCGTGTTAACCCGGTCTGTTAACACACTATCGTATTAAGCCATGCTTAATTAAAATGCGGAATAACTTTTTCTTTAATTCAATTATGATGTCATTAACTTAACCAACTTGATTACTTAATCATTTTCATAAAAATACTGCCTGTATGTAAATTGCAAGACAACTAACTGAATACCTCGTACATAAATATAAGGTGAGTATCTAAAGCCACAGGTCTACACAAGTAGCCTGGGTCAAAATCCTGATACTTTAATTACAACATTTACCTAAAAGACCAAAGTCAAACATGTGGCATGGACAAACCCCATGCTCACCAAATAAGGCAACAAAGCCCAATAACAGTCATAACATAAACTCAACAGAAAACATAAACAACAGTCGGAAATAAAAACAGCAGTCAGCATATCATCAAATCAACTCAGCTCTGGCCTCCTGCCACCCGAGCCCTCAACATTACCTGATCCTGAAATAAGCGTCCCCAAACGTGGGGTGAGATCTCTAACAAGAAATCTCAGTAAGACAAGGGGTCCTCAAGGAGTCTCCACCCCAAGCTCACTTACATGTGTAATATAAGTTCTAAAAACAGTATTTACAATATAAGTTCCAAAACTATGCGATGCAGCAATTAATCATGTCATGTGTGCTTTCAAATCTACTGGCCAGAGAAATGTAGGAATACGTCTATGCCTACATGAGTACATGGATACTACCTGCACCTCACCCACATGCTTCTCCATCTTGTATGTACTACATACTCAGGATTGCCGTCTAGGTGGACACCACATGCATATCATAATAGCTCATTACATATAAACAGCTCAACAGCATTTCCAAAATAATCAAAGCATGTAACACAGCATGCATAAACCCATCCCCATGGGACATGGTGGAACATCAAAATGGCTAAACCGAGGACACGAAAGCTTACCTTGCAAGCTAGCTATCCAAGCCAAGAGTCCAACCACTCACAAGTCCACAAACAGCAGTATCACAATCTGATATGGACCATTAATAAGTCAATATAAATGCATCACAAGCATACAACTTCAAAGACTACGCCTTTCCTTTACGTTTTACGTCTTAAGGCTTCCAACAAAGCCATAAGCCCTTAATCATATGATTCTGACTTAGTCCCTTTATTATAGAAGTTCAACTTCCTTAAACTTGGGTCCACACACACCCAATAGCTTACTGTTCATACAGTACAGCTACTGTCTGCGCAGAACCCATGATATCCGGATATCAGAAGGGGCATATCCGGATATGCCATATCCGGATATCACACTGGACATATCCGGATATGTCATATCCGGATACCCAGATCCCATATCCGGATATCAATATCCGGATACCATATCCGGATACTGATATCCGGATATCTGTTCGACAAATATCCGGATATCTCACGACAGAATGCAGTTTCTGCATTTCGTGAATATCCATCCCAAAGGTCCAACTTTTAACACATGTACACGTTAAAGCATGCATCTTTAAGCATATACAAGTTCATTTAGGTGTTGGTTACTTCATTTTAACTTTTTACATGTCAAGACACCAACTTTAAGCAAAATAAACTCATGATCATGGTGAGGTAACTTACCAAAGTTCAAAACAGAGGCAAGTTGTGCTCTTGGAGCCCTCTCAAGACACTTCAAACTCAGCCTAAATATGAGCACGAAAATGGCACTTCAAGGTGGGTTCTTGCACCACAAGAAGGCACTTTGAAGCTTACAATGACTACCACAAAGTAGCCATCACTAAAGCTTCAAGTTCAGCTCACTAACCTCACACACACAGCCTCCTCAACTCAGAAAAGGTTGCACCACCCTCACCCAAGACACACTCTAGTTGCTTGGAAGGAGGAATGGTGAAGAAAGAAGAAGAGAAGAAGAAGAAGAAGGCAAGGAAGCAATGAAACAGTGCCCACACTCAGCAAACTCAGCCTCTCACGTATGATGGTGGCTGCCTAGGGTTGTGAGCCCACTAAATGTGTCTATTTATAGGCACAAGCCACTAATCGCGCAGTATTAGCCTTAATCGCAAAGTAAAAGATATTGATCCCAAACTTCGGATTCTAGACCTACGCATTTTTCTAAGATTTGTCATATTTTTATTTTATTTTTCGGAGCACCTTTCCGGTACGCGCTTTTCCATAGCCAGTATCAGTTCTGGCATCAGATTACGTCATTTTGACTTGAAACATGTTTTACAAGTCCTACATAATATTCTAGTAATTATCATGCATTCGTTATAATTTTCCGGGATACTTTTCCGGTACGCATTTATACCGAGTAGCAGAACCGGTATCTGCGCTTTTCTTCCGAAAAGCGACTTTCAGCATTTTTACCCATTCAATATAATTATCTAAGCCCAATATTAATTATTTAAGTCAATTATGGAATTATTTCCTAATTATCATAATTAACTCGCTAATTACCTTAATTAGCGGTGCGGGTTCTTACAGAACTGGTAACAAAGTGAGGGTGGTGGTTGTTTTTGGGAATGAATTCATTGAGAAGAAGACATCAGTTTATCTCATATATGAAGAACCAATTGAGAAAACAATGGAACACTGCCACGCACCAGATAAGAATGTTATTGTTTCCTCTGCTAGTTCTCTCCTCAAGTGGAGTCGACGGATGATTTTGAACAAAAACAGAAAAGAAGAAAATTGATGGTTACATTTTTCACTTACATTCACTTTTGAATATAATTTAATCTGCAAGAGCCACAGGGACTAATAATGGTTGATAAATGATTCAATTTTCATATTATTAGGTGAGCCCTATTGAGCATGGACAATTGGAAGTGTGCTTTTGAATTTTGATTCCTCGTGTCCTTGATTGCTTGCCTCAGAGGATTGATCATGACAGCTTCCAGCTTCCAATGCTCGCCTTTTCCTTATTTCAACTTTTCATTGTGCACGGATCCATCCATTGATATTTCTTTCCTCTTCATGTTGATAGATATGCTTGTTTTTGTATTGTATAATATTTATCTCTTCACATATTATACACTTTTTTATATCTTGCATAAGAAGGGCCGGCTTGGCTCAGCGGTAAGCTTGCTTGCCGTGGTGTGTCAGGTCGCGGGTTTGAATCAGTCTCTCTGCAAAAAGCAGTGGAAAGACTTCCTAGAGTATTCCCTTCCCCAGACACTCACGAAGTGGGTATTTGAACTGGGTCGGCCCTTTTATATCTTGCATAAGGCAATAATAGCTACAAAACAGAAAGGCATATGTCATTACATAATATCCTTGTAGTCACTTTTACAACTGTGGTTATCTTAATTCTTCTCTCAATTAATGCTATATGTATTCACTTGCAGGAAAAGAGACAGGCCAAAACACAAGATGATGTCAGAGACTTAATCTCGAAAAAACTCTGGGATTAACTTGTATGGCAGTGAGACATGTCAGAGACTTGATTGAATCTGGTAGGCTGAAAGAAGATGATGCACAAGCCATAGATATTCCACATTTTCATTTGGAAACCATACTTGAAGCAACTAATGACTTTGCAAATGCAAACAAGCTTAGACAAGGGGTTTTGGTCCTGTCTACAAGGTAATTAAGAATTTCTTGATACTCATGATTTTCATTTCCAAGTTCGTGGTGATAGTGATAGAAATGGATAAAACTTTTGGAACACTGTCAGGGTAAGTTTCCTGGAGGACAAGAAATAGTAGTAAAGAGACTTTCAAGTTGTCCTGGATAAGGTTTAGAAGAGTTCAAAAATGAAGTTGTTTTGATTGCCAAATGCCAAGCTTCAACATCGAAACTTAGTTAGACTTCTGGGTTACTGTGTGGAAGGAGATGAAAAGATGCTAATATATGAATATATGTCAAACAGAAGCTTGGATGCTTTCACTTTTGGCAAGACTCTCTCTTCTATTCGAAATATTCTGATAACATAGCCTTTTTTATGTACTTGTAACATTCTTTTTTGTAGAAGACTAATGTAAAATGTCGTAACCTCGTTTTAGAACCGGTTTGTTAACATGACGTATGTGGATTCACCTCCACTTTTTATTTACTTAAGGAATCTTATATTACTTTTATGGTTCTCAAGTTATGAAGTTTTGAAGAAAATGATGCTGAATTGCACAGGGATCTCGCGCTGATAGCGCGGAAACACTGACTTTTTCGCGTCTTACCGTGCTGACAGCGCCAACTTTGGCGCTCACAGCGCCACAGATCTGGAGATTTTACCCTGACTTAGTATTTTACGCATAGCTTGAGTTATACTTATCCAATTGACACAATCTTGATCTCCTTGGAGAGCTAAGAAAAAGATCTATAACTTCCATTCAGACACAAGAGTCCAAATCTATCATGGAGGATATGAAAAATGGACGACAAGACATGATATCCTTATATTTATATTGATTCCCATTCTAAATATCTTCTTTCACCTAATTGGTATTATACAACCATTTCAATACATGATTCTTTGCCTTTTCAAGGCTCACATGATATCCAAGTAAGCATCCATTAGCATATAATCACATCCGATTACTTATACAATTCAAAATGATGAATATAGCATCACATTCATTAATGTATCAATAGCTCAATTACACCAATGTTCTTCCAAATTTATATACTTGCCAAAGAACATAGAATAACATATTATGAAAGTCCCTATCTATATATGCAAGGGCTATACAAAATGTCAATAATCATCTCCTAAGTCCCTTATGAAGACATATACCAAAGATGTATCCAATATGTCCTGTACATGGTAAATTATCCAAATGGCATGCATAACCAAAAGAATGTAACATCATTTTGCATCCCTCTAACTCAAGTATGGCCACTTGCTAGCAGAAGCTTCCGCAACATCTGTACCTGAAAGGGGGTCCCCACAACACGAGGTGAGATATACGGATACATCTCAGTAAATCAGGAGTCCTTGGAGCATCTCTCCACCCCATAGTTCACTCACAGTATAATAGCAATAATAGTAAATAATGCAGTAAATACATATTCATGCAGTGTGTAAAAACATCTTCAGGAGACATCCCTCGAGCTCTTATGTTGTCCTAAGGATTCTCAGATGCAAAATAGTCATACTAGCCAGCTAAACTACCAAGTATGAATTACGCATCGTCATACAACATACAAAACATAGGGAAACACTATCCTATGCCACACCCAGTGCATAAACATACGTATAACAAAGCATTAAATTACTTTATGACATTTACATATACTATCAACAACCAATACCCATTCAGGACTTGGTGGAACAATTAAGGGATCAATTCCCAAGGTCCGAAGGCTTACCTCAATTGCTTCCAATCTCAACCTTTGTTCACCACCAATGAGCAATCAACCAAGCTTTACAACAATACTAACAATCAATACCTACATCAATGTACTAGACAATCTATCAAGTCAATCCAATGAATATCAATATCGTCATCAACCAAACAAATATACTCACACCACAATAGGCATGAACTTACCAATTCAAGTGAGCTAAGCAAACTCCATTGCTTCCTCCAATAGTTGGTCACTCAAGATGGTCCAATTGCCTCAATCCTAGCCATCACATGGACACAATCAATATCCAACCAAACCATTGCTTACCAATGCAAGGAAATCCACAAACCAAGCATAGATTCTTGCAATTTTCATAGTATAATCAAATGATTATCTAATTTCACTTCTACCATTTATTTATTATTCCTAACAACTTTTAGAAAGGAACTTAATTTCAATCTCACTCTAACATACCCATTATTCATGCATTTTCTTTAAACAAAACCCTAACATATCTTAATTAGAATACATTCGGTCAATGAATCAAAAAAAAAAAAAAATCAATCAGGAGTAACTTTAGTTTTTTTTTCTGCACAATAATGCATGTTATTCTTAACTTTTATTCTTTAAAATTTTAAATTGAAAAATAACAAATGTAACTTAATTTAACTTTTATTTAAAATATTTAAACAATTTTTTTATAATCTTTAATTTTTATTTTAAAATAATTTTTACTTTATAATTTATAAACTTTATCTGAATTTAATATTTTAGATACATCCTGTGCTATACTTGCCTGTGCATAATAATAATAATTATTATTATTTTTGTAATTTGTGCATAATAATTTTAAGACAAATTTTGGAAAAGGGAATTTCAGGACTAAGAGGCAGAGCATAAAATATAAGGAATTAACTTGTGCGCATCCGTCCTTCCATTATTTTGGAGTTCGGAAACAGTAAAATATTGGCAATAATGGGTAGAAAGATAACTTTATAAAAAGAGAGAATTATATGCAATCTTCATTGATGGATGTTAAAATATTGGCAATGATTGGAAGAAAAATATCTTTATAAAAATACAGAATTGTATGTAATTTTTTCTATCAGAAATGTGTGTTATTTTAAAGCATGTAAAATTATGTTATTTTAAGTGAGAGAAAGAGATAAATTATAAAAGAAAAAGAGTGGACAAAAAATAATGAAGATGTAGGTCTCACATCTTCAAAGTAAAATGACATAAGTTGTTTCATTTAAAATAGGGCTGGCAAAATGGGCTGAGCCCGTCGGGCTGGCCCGCCCCGTCCAACCCAAAAAGACGTTGTTTTATAATTTTTTAACCCATATAACCCGCCAAACCCGATGTCAAACCCACCAGCCCGTCGGGCTCGACCCGCCACGGGGCGGGCTAACTTTATCTCCCCTTTTTTTTCCAAACCCAATTATTTTGTAACTTCGTGCCCTAGATTTCTCTGCATGCAAGTGGCTTTTTCGCATTGTTGTGGACTGCTAATACAACACTTTGTTACTTGTTTTGATATTCTGTTTTACCTTGATATGATTTTAATTTTTATTATTATTTCTGGATTGAAAGATGTATATTTATATGTAGATTATTAAACACTGATCTTCTTGGTTTCATAAGCACATTAGGATTTTATGCAGATTTTTATATGCTTTTATGCAAAAAAAAATATGTGTTTTTATGCAGAATTTAATTATTTGTATTTTATTTTTTTATTTTTTTTATTTTAGGCGGGCTGGCCCGTAGCCCACCAACCCACTCATAAAACGGGCTGGGTTGCTCAATTCAACCCATTTTGTCAAACCGGGCGGGGGCGGGCCAGCCAATTTTCGGCGGGCGGGCGGGGGCGGGTCGGGGCGGGCTGGCCCGTATTGCCAGCCCTAATTTAAAAGAACAAATATTTTCTCTTTTTTTATATATAAAAAAAGGGTAAAAGATTTCTTCGGGAGATAAGTTATTTCCAGTGAACCCAAAAAAACGTTGTTTTATAATTTTTTAATCTTATAACCCCGAAATGATGTCATTTTAAGCTCACTGTAAATCATTTTATCTCTAGTGACTATTTTTCCAAAAAGAAAAAATACTAGTTAAAAAGGGGAAGGATATTGTGACAATCAAGTTGTGTTACTAACAAGTGATTACCAATCAATCTCACCGTTAGATTGATTATATTGATCCAATAGTTATATTTATGGTCATGATTTCCCAAATTTAATACTTTATATTTATTTTCACATTTATATGATTATGATTTTCCATATTTAATGTTTTCACTTTAAATATGGGAAATCATAACCATACAAAGATAGAAATAAATATAACCGTTGGATCAACATAATCGATCTAACAGTGAGATTAATTGGTAGTCACTTGGTAATAACACAACTGGTTATCACAATATGTTTCCCTTTTAGAAAAATACAGAATTAACAAGAGAGAGATAGTGCGTGATGGGAATTCAGGCGTGTCATTTTAGGTAAGGAAAATAGTTTTTCCTTTTTTTTTTTTTCGTGAAAAAAGTTTTTCCTTTTTAAATGATTTAAATTGTCGTTTTATTAAAAAAAGAAGAAGAAAAGGAACGCATGCTTTTATTTTATTTTTTCTGCTCTTTTCCCAATGATTTATGTCTTTTTCTTTAGATAAAGGATTTACAGTCATCATTTGGCCTTACGCTCTGCTTTACTGTTCTCGTGCAAAAAAGATTCTCGTGCACCTACACTGCACTGCAGTTTCCCGACTCAACTGTTTCCTTTCATCTCATCTCATTCAAGTCCAGATCGCCATGGATCTTCTCCCATCAAGACGTGACCCCTATGATGTATTATTGAGTTTCAGAGGAACAAGCACTTTCACTTCAAATCTCTACGCCTCTCTGCGAAATGCTCGAGCTACTATTTTTATACAAGATGATGAGGTGTTTCAAAATCGAGATCCGATTTCAACCTCTCCACCGCCAGCAATCAGAAAATGTAAGATTTATGTTATTGTTTTCTCAAGATATTATGCTGATTCACAATTGTGTCTGCAAAAGTTGGAGGTAATAATGGAGCGTCACAGAACCAAATTTAGGAAGGTCGTGCCAGTGTTCTTGGTGTAGATCCCTCAGAAGTATGTCATCAAACAGGTGAATTTGGAGAAGCATTTGATAAACTGTTGAACAGAATTTCCCCAAAGGAAGACCAAGTGCTGAGTTGGAGGACGGCGCTTCGTGACGCTGGCGGCCTTCCAGGATTCGTTGTCGAAAATTCTAGGTAGTTTAACAGTTAGTGCTTCGAAATTCTTCAATCTTCATTTCATTTTTTTTTATTTTTTTGGAAATTAATGATCATTGCATTTTAATCCTTGTTTAGCTAGTTTTTCGTTTTTATTAACGATAAAAGAAATAACTAATTACACTATTAAAACTTAGGCTTTAATGTTTCTACATAGATAAGTTATATACTTTAGCTCATAACATGTGGTTTTGGTTGATAAATTAAAAAATTATAATGAAAAAACTATTATAACCTTGAAATAAATTATAATTACAAAAATACTTTGATTTTCGTTTCAAAACAATATCGTTTTGACCTAATATAGATAAATTATTACATTGACGATATAAAAAATGAACCCTATGACTTATCAGAAAGAGAAATTAACTAATCTTCCACTTATTTTGAGCTGGATTGCAATTATTTTTTATTGTAGTGATTCGGACTATAATTTAAAATTCATTCTAAATATAACTTGCTTGTTTATATATGGTAGACTTTCGTCCCTCCCAAAGTGCGGTACACGAGTTGCAATTCTCCTTCTTCATTCACTAATTTATAGCTCCTTAGTTAAAAGGAAACCTGGCTTAATGTTGGGCTATATTTGCAGATTTAAGTTTATCCGATATTGACTCAAATTAATATTTGTCTATCTTTACCAAAAAAAAAAAAAAAAAAAAGAAATTGAAAAATTGTCTATAAGTAGTGTTAGTTGCATCCAGTTTGTTGGACTAGAACACTTCTGTATACTCGGAGTTCCTTATTCGTAACTTTTTTTTTTCTTCAATGTTCCTAATTTTGTACAAACCACTGCGTACGCGCATGTTTAATAATCATTCTTTGCTTTGTAAATATGTGATATGATAGGTGACACACGTTGTTTCAAATCAAAACTTCTATTTCTTGTTTTGTTGTTTGTTAACTTGGAAAAATAATGATTGCTGCATATATTTATATTCACATGCTTTTAAATGTAAGAAACTATCGGTGAATATTTGTTGTTCAATTTCAATGCAATCTTTTATTTTAAAATAGTTGAGATTTGGCACATGCACTCATATATATCTGCAACTATCATTTTTTGGCTAAAAACCGTCATCTTCTATTGATTCGTGCACATGTTGGAGAATGGTTATACAATGCTTAGGTACTTTTTGTTGGGTTCATATTTTATAGAAGTGAAAGTGAAGTTATCGGGAATCTAGTTGAAGTTGTTACGCGTCTGCTACAAAAGACATCCTTGTTCGTTGCTGGTGAGCATTCAGTGGGAGTAGAATCTCGTGCACAAGAAGTGATTCGACTATTGAACAGCAAAAAATCAGAACATCCTCTATTTCTAGGGATATGGGGGATAGCAGGGATTGGTAAAACAACAGTTGCCAAAGCCATCTATAAACAAATCGGTCACACTTTTGATGCTAGGAGCTTCATCCTAAATGTTAGGGCAGTTTGGGAACAAAATAATGGCCAAGTTCCTTTACAAGAATGGCCTCTTTCTGATATCTATGAAAAGACAAAAAAAAAGATGGGTAGAATTGAAGCAGAAATAGTGATATTAAAGGAAAAACTACGCCAAAAAAAATTACTTATTGTGCTTGACGATGTGAATAAATTTGACCAATTGGAAGCTTTGTGTGGAAGTCGTGAATGGTTTGGTCCTGGAAGTGTAATAATAGTCACAACAAGAGATGAACATCTACTTCTTCAACTTGGAGTAGACCATGCACATGGAATGAAAGAAATGGACAAAAATGAATCGCTTGAGCTTTTTAGGTGGCATGCGTTCAAACGAGCAATTCCTAATAAACGTTTTGAGGACCTTTCTAATGTTATAGTTGAATATTCTAGGGGATTCCCGCTAGTTCTTCAAGTCCTTGGGTCCTTCTTGTTTTCTAAAGGAAAAAATGAGTGGAATAGTGCATTGGAAAAACTCAAAATGATTCCCCACGATGATGTATTAAGCAAACTCAAAATAAGTTTTGATGGTTTAAAGGATGAAGTAAAAAAAATATTCCTTGATATAGCTCTTTTCTTTATTGGGATGGTTCGAGTTGATGTAATGAACATATTAAAGGACTCTGGCCTTTCTGCAAAGAATGGAATTAGTTTCCTCATCGAAAAAATGTTTGTAACTGTGGACCGTAAGAAAAGGCTTGGAGTGAATGATTTGCTACGAGACATGGCAGGAGAAATCATTGAGAAGGAATCACGTATTCAGCTTGAGGTACGTGGTAGGATCTAGTATTCTGAGGATGTGCTTGACTTATCATTAATATATGGTTTCTGTTTCTAAAATATATGACACCAAAGGAAGCCAAGTCAATATTAATTAGTGTGTAGGTTGTTGACATTTGGTTAATAATTATCACAAAAAGTTTTGAAAGTTAATTTGGTTGTGTATTGAGAATTAGTAATAAATTATGGTTTAAAACCACATAGCTGATGTCAGCCAAATTGTGTGGTAATCTAAGCTATGAAATTTTATTTTTTTGATTCAGCCAAGGATCTTTGAATACGATGTGTTCTTGAGTTTCAGAGGCAAAGACACTCGTGTGTCATTCACTTCTCATCTCTATACCTCTCTTCAAGATGCCGCAATTCGTACTTTCAAGGACGATGATGAGATTAGAAGGGGGGATCAGATCAAAATCTCACTGTGGCAAGCAATCGGAATGTCTAAAATTATTGTCATTGTTTTGTCTAGAAATTATGCTAAGTCAAGATGGTGTATGGAAGAGTTGGAGTTCATAATGGGAAATTGCAGAATCATGGGTCAGGTGGTTTTACCGGTGTTCTATGGTGTAGATCCCTCAGAAGTACGTAATCTGACAGGTGACTTTGGTGAAGCTTTTAAAGATCTTAAAAGTAGAATCTCAATGGATGCAAAGCGGGAGAAGAATTGGAGGAAAGCACTCCTTGAAGTTGGTGGCATCGCAGGGTTTGTCCTCATAGATTCCAGGTAATTTATTTTCTTATTTAATTTTTGAGTATTGTTTGTTGGTATTGATGCTTTGAAATTTTTCATTCTTCGTGGCCTTTTAATAATATATATACCTTTCTCTATATCTTGAAATTTTCATATGACTGTTCCTGGTCCATTTGATATTTTTGGTAGTCTCGTGCTACCTTAAAATTATAAAAAATAACTAATGTCTCCGAAAGTAATTTGAGTTACGAAGACAAAGTTTCATGACAGTGAAGGTAGCTGTTACGAAGAGAAAGTTTCATGACACTGAAGGTAGCTGTTACGAAGAGTACCAAGTATTCTGGTCTCTTTTTGTCTATTTCATCAGACTCAAGAGATGAGTTCTTTATATATACAATGCTATATTTTAAATGTATTTTAACTAAAAATATGTAACAGCTATCTAATAAATAGGAAACTGACTTCTATTCCTATTTAAATACATTTGAATAAACATAACAAATACAGTAACAACTTGATAAGTTCAAATCTCAACAAATCATGATTCAAAACTCCTCCTCAAGTTGGTGCAAAAATATCCATCATGCCCAACTTGCTAATTGCTTCCTTGAAGACTCTTACTGATACAGCCTTAGTCAAAACGTCAACAAGCTGATTTTTGATCTGATGAACGAAAAATTAATTATCCCTTGATCCAGCTTTTCCTTTATAAAGTGTCTATCCACTTCAAACGTGTTTGGTTCTATCATGTTGGACTGGATTGTGTGCAATTTCAATGGCAGCTTTATTATCACAGTGTAATTTCATTGGTTGCTCATAGCTGATTCCTATGTCCTTTTAGAACGTTTTTCACCCATATAAGTTCACAAACTCCGTGTGCCATGCCTCTAAACTCAGCCTCTGCACTTGATCTTGCTACAACTTTTTGCTTTTTGCTTTTCCAAGTGACCATGTTACATTCTACAAAGGTAAAGTAACAGGAAGTGGATTGTCCGGTAGATTTGTCTCCTGCCTAATCCGAATCTGTATACCCTTCAATGGTGGAATTATTATTCTTTGAGAACAACAGTCCTTGTCATGGTGTTCCTTTTAGATACCTTAAAATACGATATACTGCATCCATATGATCAATACTTGGAGCATGCATGAATCTGCTTATAACACTGACAGCATAGGCAATATCAGGCCTAGTATGAGATGAATAGATTAACCTTCCTACTAACCTCTAATATCGTCCAATGTCTGCTGCAATTTGATTAGGAAAAATGCCAAGCATGTGATTCATCTCCATTGGTGTTTCTACAGGTTTACAACCAAGCATCCCTGTTTCTGATAACAAATCCTGTATGTACTTCCTTTGTGAGAGAAAAATACCTTGACTTGATCTTGAAATCTCAATTCCTAAGAAGTATTTGAGTTGGCCAAGGTCTTTCATTTCGAATTCAGAAGCTAGATATTTTTCCAGCAACTCCATTTCGGATGGATCATCTCCAGTTAGCACCATGTCATCAACATATACAATTAAAACTGTTATCTTTTCTCCTTTTTTTTATGAATAGTGTATGATCCACATTGCTTTGTCTATATCCAAACTTTTTCATAGCTAAAGAGAACCTCCCAAACCAGGCTCTTGGTGATTGCTTGAGCCCATATAATGTCTTTTTTAATCTACACACTTCATTTTTCTTCATCGGTTGTGTCTAAACTCTAGGTGGTATGTCCATATAAACTTCTTCTTATAGGTCTCCGTTCAAGAAGGCATTTTTTACATCGAATTGTTTCAGAGGCCAGTCTCTATTTGCTGCTACAGACATCATGATGCGGATTGTGTTGAGCTTAGCCACTGGTGCAAATGTTTCTTGATAGTCAACTCCATATCTCTGTGTGAACCCATTGTCAACTAGTCTTGCCTTATACCGATCAATGCTTCCATCTGCTCTTAGCTTTATTATGAACACCCATTTACATCCAATGGTCTTCTTTCCTTTTGGTAAGGTAACTAGTTCCCATATTGAATTTTTCTATAAGACCTCCATTTCTGTGTTTATTGCTTCTGTCCACTTCGGGTTCTTCATTGCTTCCTGTGCATTGTTAGGAATAGGCACACCGGATAATTGATTTACAGTTAGAGCATATGATTTAGAAAGTCTATGGGTGGACACATAATTGTTGATTGGATATTTAGTCTTGACTTTAAGTTCTGGTTCATACAGTGCTTTTGGTATACCTTTTGTAGGTCATTGAGAACATCTAACACTTGGTTCTGGAGGGTTTGAGGAATTAATATCCAAGGTATCAAATAATGGAGTCAAACTTGGTTCAGAAATTACCTCAGGAAGTACCTCAGATTCAGGATCATCTCCGGATGATTTCTTGGGTATAGGTGTTAAACATGGTGATTCTTCTGCATTTTGATCCATTTCTGCATTCAAGGAGCTTTCTGTAGGAGCCATAATTGTTGAGCTTGTGTTCTGACTTGTCAAAGGTGCAGGTAGTGAAATGTCAAAAAATGCTTCTTCTTCGATGTGTTTATGAGTATTCTCCCCCTGAGAAGGAGCATTGTTGACTGTCGCAGAAAAATATGGTTTCCTTTCATGGAAGGAGGCTTCTAATGTGACATGAATTTTGCGGAGTTGAGGGTCAAAAAATCTATACCCCTTCTGCATATCTAAGTAGCCAGCGAAAATACATCTTTTTGCACTAGCTTCCAACTTGTTGCGCAGCTGTTTGGGAGTATAGACATATGCGGTGCAGCCAAAAACTCGAGGCTCAAGGTTGGAGACATAGGGAATGGAAAGATATGACTCTAGTACCTGTTGTGGGGTTTTAAAACTGAGCACACTAGAGGGAGTTCTATTTATAAGGTATACAGCAGAAAGGACAGCTTCACCCCAATAGTTTGTAGGGACATTCATACCAAAGAGAGAGGCTCTAACAACCTCCAAAAGATGTCTATTTTCTCGCTCAGCTAGACCATTTTGTTGTGGTGTATATGTGCAGGAAGTTTGATGTCTGATGCCCTGTTCATTTAAAAAAGAAGCAAAAAAATTTCCCATGTATTCCATCCCATTGTCATATTGTAGAATTTGAATTTTGGACTTGTATTGTGTGGCTACCATGCTATAAAACCGTTTAAATACATCAAAGACTGCACTTTTAGTTTTTAACAAGGTAACCCAAGTAATACGGGTGCACTCGTTAATGAAAGTAACAAAATAATAAGCTTGAGAAAAAGAAGGTACTTTAGCAGGACCCCAGACATCAGAATGGATAACTTGAAATGTGATACAACTATTATTCATGCTAGGATAATAAGGAAATACGATGGCTCTTGGCCGTTTCACAAGTACTACAATGAAAATCAGATTTATTTAAAACAGAAAACAATTTGGGAAACAATTTTTTGAGGTAATTAAAGGAGGGATGTCCTAAACGAAAGTGCCAAAGCCATATGGTGTTGCTAGCCTTATCTGCAGCAGTAGCAGTGCAAGCCTGAATCACTGTTGGTTCTGCTCTGTTGTTGTCTTCCAGAAGATATAGAGTGCCACTTTTAACACCATAACCAATTATCATCCGAGTTGAGATGTCCTGAAAAACACATAAGGTAGGCCAAAAAATTACACTGCAATTTAAAGAAGAAGAGATTTTGCTAACATATAACAGGTTAAATTCCAGTGAGGGAACAATTAGAACAGATTCAAGGGTGATGTGTTTAGATAGTGTAATGGAACCTTGACCAGTAATGCGAGAAGTACCACCATTTGCAGTGGATACAAAGGACTGCTAATTTTATTTAAATCAGAAGGATCCTTAATCATATGATCTGAAGCACCTGTATCAATAACCCAAGTATGATTCCTAGACAAAGCAGATAAAACATGAATTGTATCAAGATTACACTGCTGAGTTACATGTGCCACCGATGGAGAAGGATCTGCAGTGGTTTGAAGAGCTGGTCTAGGAACCTTCTTGCATGGTTGTTTGGTGAAATCCCACCAGTCGGGATAGCCAATAAGCTCGTAACAACGTTGCTTAGAATGACCTGAAGTACCACAATGAGTACAAAAAAATTGGTTAGGTTTACCATAAGGCCGGGGTTTGCGATGCTTCTTCGGTCCAGGAGTGTGTTGAGTCAGCATGGCCATGGAATCAATAGAAGGACGATGATCGTCCATCATTTGGCGCTTGTTAAATTCCCTACGGACAAAAGCATATGAGCTTTCCAGATCCAGTTTGAGTTCCTTTCGCAAAATTTCTCCACGGAGATGATCAAATTTAGAATCTAGGCCACTCAGAAAAATGTGAACACGGAGGCGTACCATGGCAAAGTGTAGATGAACAACTCCAGCTACAGTCTGTTCCTAGGATGTTGTACGATGGTCAATTTCTTGGAAAATTGCAAGAAGTTCATTGTAATAGGTGGGAAGAGGACAACCATTCTGCTTGGTGGAGAACCACCGTTGATTCAATTCGAACAGACACGTCTCATCGGAGCCGTCATATAAGGTTCATTTGCAGGCTTCCCAGATTTATTGAGTGGTGTCCAGACGCAGGAAACGAGGCATGAGAGATGGATGCATGGATTCAATGAGCCAACTCTTGACCCTTTTGTTTTCGGTCACCCAGCCATCGAAACCAGGGTCATCAGGCGTGGGTTGCTTCGTAGCTCCAGTGACATAGCCATGTTTGTTTTTGGCTCCGATTCACATATGCATTAGTTGGGACCATAATGGGTAGCTCGATTCATCAAGAACAATGGATACTGGAAAGGAGGAATTATCTTGTTGTATGATAATGGGTGAGGATGTGCCAGAGGAAGAGGAATTTGGTCCAGGGTTCTCGATTTCTGTTTGATGAGGGTTCAGATTTGGGGTTTCCATCACAGAGAATTAGAGGAATAGGGTAGATTCGGGTGGGGTTGGGTAAAAAAGAAATGGGTTGGGAAATGAAATGCGGTAAAAAATGTGGACCGTAACCTAAGCGAATGATACCATGTTACGAAGAGAAAGTTTCATGACACTGAAGGTAGCTGTTACGAATAGTACCAAATATTCTGGTCTCTGTTTTTCTATTTCATCAGACTCAAGAGATGAGTTCTTTATATATACAATGCTATATTTTAAATATATAATAGCTAACTAAAAATATGTAACAGTTATCTAATAAATAGGAAACTGACTTCTATTCCTATTTAAATACATTTGAATAAACATAACAAATACAGTAACAACTTATAAGTTCAAATCTCAACAAATCATGATTCAACAATTTGGGTTTCAAATGTCACAAAATAATATATAATTTTAAGATTCCATTTGGTCTGCTGATTTAGATATTTTGTGATGTTCAAAAGAAATATATAATAAGACTAATGAAATCAACTAGGATTATATATATATTATATGGGAAAAGTATCTATCCAGTCACTAGAGATAAAGTTATATCCAGTGAGCTCAAAATGACGTCATTTTGGGTTATAAGATTAAAAAATTATAATGATAAAGACTAATATAACCCTGCAATATATTAGAATTACAAAAACACCTTGATTCCGTCCCAAAACGACGTCGTTTTGGGCTCACCGGAATATATAGAGGAAAGTTATATTGACAAATTTTTTTTCTTACAAACTTACAAAAACTATACTAAGTATGATTGGTCAGAAATCAAGAGTGTATGACCGGTCACACATAATATAATTTGTTAGAGTTTGTAAACAAAAAGTTTGGAAATATAACCTTCCCAATATATATATATATATATATATATATATATATATATATATATATATATCCTGAGATAAGTTTATCTTTGGCTATCCCAAAACTACGTCGTTTTATTTATTTATTTTTTTATATTAATTGATTCACCTTTGAATGGTTATAATTTCCATTTTTCTCCCTCTTCTTTTATCACTATTGATCCATCTTTGTACGGTTATGATTTAGTAGCCAGAGATAAAATTATTTCAAGCAGCTTGAGAAATGATAAACCCATATATATATATATATATATATATATATGTATATATATATGTGTGTGTATATATATAATGAAAATGGGATATTTTGGAAATGGAGAGGATAATATTGGGAGAATTGTTTTTATTAACTTAGTTTGGTAAGCCTCTAATAACATACAGGTAAAACTAATCTTATCTAATAACATACAGGTAAAAACTAATCTTATGTTGGATAAGATAGTGTACCTCATGTTATGAAATAAAATCAATGTGGGACCCACTAAAAAAAGAAAAAAGAAAAAAAATCAAGATATGTCCCACCTTGATTTTGTTTCACAACATGAGGTACACTATCTTATGTAACATAAGATTAGTTTTACCCTAATATAAAATTCCATCATGAAAAAAAAACAACATTAATATTAATTTCATATTATATATATCAAAGAAATTTCTACCAAATATTTTTTTCCAGAATTTTCCTTGATATATAAATATAAAAAATAATCCAAATACCTCAGTTAAAATAAACAACTAGCCAAATTTAATATATATGGCAGAAATTTATACTTTACTAAAATAATAATCTTACTTCATGTGTGAGTATATTGAGCTAGAATTATAAAAGACTCCTCCGTTGACGGTTTATTTTCACCCATGTTAAATTTAGATCCTTTATTAATTATCACACCTAAAAATATAAAGATAATGTCAGGCCCGGGATTGAAATAAATAAATCAATAAATAACAAGATTTCTAGGTGTAATATGTCACGACATATTAAGATTAACACTTAACGAGATTTGAGATTATAATCTCATCAAACTATCCAAGTGATCCCTAGTTCCCTAGTGACTTCAAGGCTAACACATACTATTCTTAGATGTTGTATTCTTACAAAGTCTTTCCCTCAAAACAATTCGTAAACATAAGTAAAGACCTTCTAATGATAATTTTTAATTTTTCTTTTACACTAAGATACCACTATATCTTCCTAATTCTTTTTTTTTTTTATACATGAAGAGAATTTAAAAAAACCAAAAGCAAGAAACAAAAAAAGAACCAAAATAATCAGCGACCACCCCTTGGCTGAAGAATTCGCAAGCAAAGACTATTAAGGCTAAGAGGACAGTCATCATCCATTTATGGTTGATTGCAATGTTATTAAAACTGGTCCTCGGTCGAGGTATCGGGTCACTAGGTCACTAGTTCAACCGCATGACCCGATGATTATATATAAATCTATAATTTATGTTAAAAAAATTATAAATATACTCAAATAGTTAAAAAAATAATATAAATCTTAAATATTTTAACATAAAAAATAATAAATTATACATTATTGTCGAATAAAGAATCAAACAAACACATAATGCTTGTTATATTAGTGTTTCAGGTTCGGTAAACGACATCTTTAATTATCAAATCAAAATTTCTTGCATAGTGCATAATTTGTAACAACATCCCGATAATATTCTTTACATAGGAGGAAGTTCTCCATCAACATGCTCCAATGATCATAATGACCATCGAAACATGGAATAGCTGCTTGTACAAAACTCAAATAAGCGGCCAAGACAACTCTCTTTTCTCACGGTGTTTAACTCTATTTTTTAACAGGATCTTGATACCAATGTTAGAATATGGGAATATTGTTCTATATTTCATAAAGCAAACAACATAAGCTAATTATAGGCTATACGAAAAATTGAAAGAGAAAATAAAAAGGCACATGACACTAACGGTCACATTACGCCAGTAAAACCTCATTACATCAACAATAACAACTAATAAAGAGACCCACTTAATTCTACCAATAAAGACTCATAAAAGCACATATTAAATTTCGTAACTGACAAAAGAAACATAGAGACAACAAAAAACTCTCAACAAAAGCTCCCTATGTAGGTGGAATCCTCGGTATTCGTGGACTCAATTTTTTGCTGAAATAGGATATAGGTCAGCCTTCTATAAGAGAACTGCCCCTATGCAATGATTTGATGTATATGTCTCCATAATAAACGAAGAAAATAAAATTATACTTTGAATAATAATGATAAGAGCACTTTTTATCCAATTTCAATGAAACATCTCTGAAATTAGGCATGTGCACACACACATATATGTGCAACTATAATTTTTTCACTAAAAATTCCTCCTCTAGTTTTGGTATGTCCACATGTTGGAGAATGGTTATATAATGCTTAACACTCTATTTCGGGTTCATATTTTACAGGGATGAAAGCAAAGATATCAGGAATATAGTTGAAAGTGTTTCTGGTTTGCTAGACAACACGTATTTGTATGTTGCTGAACATCCGGTGGGAGTAGAATCCCGGGTGCAAGATGCGATTCAACTATTGCACAACCAACAAACAAAACATCCTCTACTTCTAGGCATGTTGGGGATGGGAGGGGTTGGTAAAACAACCATTGCCAAAGCCATTTATAATGAAATTGGTCACAATTTTCAGGCTAAGAGCTTCCTCCTAAATGTCAGGGAAGATTGGGAAAAAAGTAATGGACAAGTTTCTTTACAGCAACGGCTTCTTTCTGATATCTACAAAACAACAAAAATGAAGATAGATACAATTGAATCAGGAAAAATGATATTAAAAAAGAGACTTAGCCAAAAAAGGATATTTCTTGTGCTTGACGATGTAAATAAATTGGACCAATTGAATGCTTTGTGTGGAGGTCGGGAATGGTTTGGTGGAGGAAGTAAAATAATCATCACAACAAGAGATGAACATCTACTTAGTGTGCTTAGAGTTGACGGCCTATACAGAATGAAAGAAATGGAGAAAAATGAATCTCTTGAGCTTTTTAGTTGGCATGCGTTCAAGCAAGCAAGTCCAAGTGAAGGTTTTGCTCATCTTTCTAGAGATGTAGTTGAATATTCCGGGGGATTGCCATTAGCTCTTCAAGTACTTGGGTCTTTTTTGTATTCTAGGGAGATAAGGGACTGGGAGATTGCATTGGAAAAACTCAAAATCATTCCCAATCATGAAATACTGAGGAAGCTCAAAATAAGTTTTGATGGTTTAAGTGATGATAAAGTGAAAGAAATATTCCTTGATATAGCTTTTTTCTTTATTGGGAAGGATCGAGATGATGTAATTGAGATATTAAATGACTGCGGGCTTTTTGCAGAAATTGGAATAAGGGAACTTGTAGAAAAAAGTCTTGTAACTGTTAACATTAAGAACAAACTCGGAATGCATGATTTGCTAAGAGACATGGGAAGAGAAATTGTTCGGGAGAAATCACCAGAGTTGGCCGAGGAGCGCAGTAGGTTATGGCTCCAAGAAGATGTGTTTGATGTGTTATCAAAAGATACTGTAAGAACTCATGCCTGGTTTTTGTTTTAAAATCTAATCCAACATCAAATGATGCAAGATAAACATTGGGAATCAGTTGTTAGCATTCATTTGTAATCTTTATTTAACTCAGTAAGTAAGAAAATTAGCTATGTATCTCCAAAAAAATAAAATAATAAATAGCTTGATTGTGAATCGTTTAGTGCTACTTGCTTCCTAATGAGCTTCAAACCTCATAATTGCATTCAGTTACGCTCCTAGATTTTTTATGGCCATTTACATCTGCTATGCGTTTTATTTTTCTGTTCATTTTATTTTACAGGGAACGATAGCTGTTAAGGGACTGACTTTGATGTTGCCAAGGATGGATACAACAACTGATTTGAAAACCAAAGCATTTGAGAAGATGAAGAGACTGAGATTGCTTCAACTTGCTGGCATACAACTTGATGGTGACTATAAATATCTCTCAGAAGATCTTAGATGGCTTTGCTGGGATGGATTTCCTTCAAAATATACACCTGCAGACTTTCATCAAGGAAGTTTAGTTGCCATTGAGTTAAAATATTCCAATATGCAACAAGTGTGGATGAAGTCCAAGGTATAATAAGTTCTATTTTTTTTTTCTCCCTTTTTCTTTAGCTAGTTTCAATACTAATAATATATTTGGATGCGATAAACTTAAATTTAGTGTCTCACACAGTACTTCAACTTAATTATAGTGTGCTGTTATTTTATTTTTTAATTTTTTTGGTATTCAGTTATAGTGTGCTTTTAGAATGTGGATATGTGATGATTTGAGAATTTGATAAGCATGTGTCGGAAACTGGGGTCAATGTGAAAAATATGTTTTCACATTTTTCTTCCTTTTAAAATATCCGTCATTTAATGCAATTATACATGAATTTAAAAAATACTAAATAACTTCATTTATAGAAATATATAACTGCATATGACTAATTTATCTTTTATTGAAATACTCAATGTATTATCATATCATTAATGTTCTTTCATATTCCAATTAGTTAAAATTTGAAAAAAGACAAGATAGAGTTGAAAGAAATAATTAATGCCTTATTGTTTTTTAAAATGACATATTTTGGGGGAATTGTTGCTAGCTCTTCGAATACATGGATTAGTTTGGAATAAAGGTGTTGTTATGTTGATTTTGTGATGTGTTATTGTCAGTTTTCTGATAATCTGTATTTCATATATTGAAACCTCAACTTGAGGAGTATATATACAGGAAAATCAATCTAAACAACCACTTCAGAATATTAACAAACTATCAACAAAGTAACAACTTCCTAGTTTTCCTATTCTTATCAAAGAATATCAAATCCCAACAAACATTTAAAATTGAAATTACAAACTTATCTTCAACACTCCCCCTCAAGTTGGTGCATGAATGTCTATCATGCCTAGCTTGTTAATTGCTTCTCCAAAGGCTTTGCTGGAAATTGCTTTTGTCAATACATCTGCAACTTGTTCTCTTGATTGAACGAATGGGAGTTGTATTACCTTCTTGTCCAATTTCTCTTTGATGAAATGTCTATCTACTTCCACATGTTTAGTCCTATCATGTTGTACAGGGTTGTGAGCTATTTCAATGGCTGCCTTGTTGTCACAGTAGAGTTGCATTGGTTCATCATGTTTAATCCCAATATCTTGAAGGACGTTTTTAATCCATAGTAGTTCACAAATCCCTTGAGCCATTCCTCTGAACTCTGCTTCAGCACTTGACCTTGCCACTACTTTTTGCTTTTTACTCCTCCAAGTGACTAGGTTGCCTCCTACAAAGGTAAAATATCCAGATGTTGACTGTCTTGTAGTCTTATCTCCGGCCCAATCAGAATCAGTATATCCCATAATAGATGTATTTTGGTTCTTTGAGAAAAGTAGTCCTTTTCCTGGAGTTCCCTTCAAGTATCTGAGAATTCTGTATACTGCATTCATGTGGTCCTCACTTGGAGAGTGCATGAACCTACTTACAACACTTACTGCATAAGAGATATCAGGTCTAGTGTGTGCTAAGTATATTAGTTTTCCAACCAATCTTTGATACTTGCCAATATCAGTTTGTGTTTGGCTAGGATAAATAGCAAGAGTATGGTTCATTTCAATTGGAGTATCTACCGGTTTACAGGCTAACATTCCAGTTTCATTCAACAAGTCAAGTACATATTTCTTTTGAGATAGACATATACCTTGATCAGATCTAGCCACTTCGATGCCTAGGAAATATTTCAACTGTCCCAAGTCTTTCATCTCAAACTCGGTTGCTAGTTGTACTTCCAATGCTTGCATCTCTTCTATATCATCACCAGTTAATACAATGTCATCAACATACACTATAAGGACAGTTACCTTGTCGTCTTGCTGTTTTACAAACATAGTATGGTCAGAATTACATTGTTTGTATCCAAATTTTTTCATAGCAAGAGTGAATCGGCCAAACCATGCCCTTGGGGACTGTTTTAGTCCATACAACGCTTTTTTTAACTTACACACTGCATTTTCTTCTAAGGGACCGTAATCCATCCCTGGTGGAATATCCATGTAGACTTCCTCTTCCAAATCTCCATTTAGGAAGGCATTTTTCACGTCAAATTGTTTTAATGACCAATTCTTCGAGACTGCTATGGAGATTAGGATTCGAATGGTATTAAGTTTGGCAACGGGTGCAAACGTTTCTTGATAATCGATTCCAAACTTCTGTGTATACCCTTTTGCCACAAGCCTTGCCTTATACCTATCCAATGTGCCATCTGACTTGAGTTTTAAGGTGAATACCCACTTACAACCTATACTTTGTTTTCCGGTAGGTAAGGGGACTATATCCCAAGTGGAATTCTTTTGTAGAGCTGCCATCTCCACTTCCATGGCTGTTTTCCAATTTTTTTCTGCTATAGCATCCTGCACATTTGTAGGAATATATATGCTAGACAATTGATTAGTGGCTAATGCATATGATTCGGTTAAATTTATTGTTGACACATAATTTCCAATTGGATATTTAATGGAAGCATGAAGATTCGGTTCATACAGTTGTCTGGGAATGCCTTTTGTAGCTCTTTCGGATCTCCTTAAGATTGAAGTAGGGTGTGAGGGGTTAACTGTAGATAAGTTGGGATCAGAATTTACCTCATTTTCCATGGGAATTGCAGTATTTGGGACATCCGAAGAAGCTGATTCAGTCATGGGTGTTAAGATTGGTGATGCTGCTTGTGTTTCATGTTCTTGTTCTGTTTCTTGGAGCATTGGGCCGAGAGAAGAAGTTGAAGAAGGTACTGGAATATGAATTGAGACTTCTCCTCCATAGACAATCTCCCCCTGAGGAGAAGAAGGTAAAACTCCCCCTGAGTAGTAAGCTTCAGACTCTCGAAAGGAGACATCTAAAGTGACATGAATTTTTCGTAAACAAGGGTCATAACATCTATAGCCTTTTTGTTCATTTGAATAGCCAACAAAAATACATTTTGTTGCACATGGATCTAACTTATTTCGAAGAACTTTAGGGACATGAACATAAGCAACACATCCAAACACACGGGGTTCAAGATTTGGACAGTGGGGAATAGAGAAAAAAGATTCAAGCTTCTGTTGTGGAGTAAGAAAATTAAGGGAACGGGAAGGAATGCGGTTAATTAAATAGGCAGCAGAGATTACAGCCTCACCCCAATAATTTCTAGGAACATTCATGCCAAATTGGGATGCACGGACAACCTCAAGAAGGTGTCTATTTTTTCGTTCAGCAAGACCATTTTGTTGGGGTGTGTATGGGCATGATGTTTGATGTTTAATCCATTTAGTGGTGAGTTATTTTGTGAAACTGGAGTTGATGTATTCGGTACCATTATCAGATTGGAGGATACGAACAGAAGATTGAAATTGTGTACGAACCATGTTGCAAAAAATTTTGAAGGCAGAAAAGGCACCACTTTTATGAGACAAAAGGGTGACCCATGTCATACGAGTACATTCATCGATGAAGGTAATATAATAAAGTTTGTTTGACAAAGAGGGAATTTTCGCAGGTCCCCAAATATCAGAATGTACAACTTGAAATGGAATTGAACTTTTATTCATACTTGGAGAATAGGAACTTTTGTGACTTTTTGCTAACTCACAAGTAGTACATTGAAAATGAGATACTGGAACAGAAATAAAAAACTTGGGAAATAACTTTTGAAGATAACTGAAAGATAAATGTCCTAATCTACGATGCCATAGCCAAATTTGAGAGGAAAGGGAGGAGTCACGAACAGAGGCGCAAGTACGAGAAGAAGGGATGTTGCATTTGAGGTCCAAGTAGTAGAGGTCAAACCAAGTGTCTTCTGTTGGTGGATGTCTAGAAAGATGCAGTAAGACGGGAAAAAAATAACACAGCATATGAGGTCAGATGTTAGACGGCTTACAGAAAAGAGATTAAATTCCAGGGAGGGAATACACAAAACAGAGGAAAGATGTAATGCAGGGGATAGGGAAATCTGTCCCTGTCCAGAGATGGAGGAGATACCTCCATTAGCAGTAGAGATAAATGGTTTAGAACATGATTGGAAATTAGACAACAAAGAGGGGTCCCGAACCATATGGTCAGAAGCGCCCGTATCAATTATCCATATATTATTCGTGGAATGTGCAGAAAAAATGGTAGGCTTACCCAAGATGCTGCTCTGGACGACATTGGCTTGAGGGGTGGATGGTTCAGCATCAGCAACAGTAAGGCTTGCTCTTGGAGGAATTTTCTTGCGGGGACGTTTGGTGAAGTCCCACCAATCCGGATACCCAATCAACTCGTAGCACCGTTGCTTGGAATGACCCACTTCTCCACAATGAGAGCATAGAAAAGACGAAGGCCTGGTGGGAGGAGCACTGTCTCGGCGTGGCTTAGGAGGTTGTGGGGAACTGATGCGTGGGTGATGTGTGAGGAGAGCAGAGGCATTCGAGGGAGTCTTCGTGTGACTCATGGTAAGACGTTGTTGAGCGTCACGCCGGACATACGCATAGGAGCCCTCCAGGTCCAATTTGGGGTCTTTACGAAGAATTTCACTCCGGACTTGATCAAATTCAGAATCAAGACCAACAAGGAAGACGTGAGCCCTCAATCGAGATAGAGTCGATTGTTGATGAACAAGGTTAGCAACTGAATCAGATGAAGAGGTACGGTGATCGATTTCTTGGAAAATGGCCAAGAGGTCGTTGTAGTAGACAGCAAGGGGACGTCCGAGTTGCTTCGTGGTGAACGACCGTTGGTTAAGGTCGAAGAGACACGACTCATCAGAGCCATCGTAGAACGTTTTCGAAGTGGCCTCCCATATTTCAGATGTCGTTTCCAGTCGAATGAACCTGTGCATCAGGCTTGGGGTCATGGAGTCGATTAACCAACTCTTCACGCGTTTGTTGTCGGTGATCCATGAATCAAGAGAAGGATCACCTGGGTTTGGTTTGGGTGTTGCACCGGTAAGAAAACCGGATTTGTTGCAAGCTCCGATTCTCATATCCATGAGTTGTGACTATAGTGGGTAGTTGGTTTCGTCAAGGGTAACAGTGAGAGGGAGGGATGAGTGATCTTGGTGGATGACGATGTTTGGTTGTTGTGGAATGGCGGTGGTCAGAGGAGGAGCTGTTTCAGAATGTTGGGTGTCAAGGTTTTCATTTTCCATGGCAGTGGAGAAGAGTAGGGTTCAGAGTTGGGGGAAAATGAGAGGATACGGGTGTGTGGTGGGTTCTGAGGTGGGTATGGGTCGGGTTTGTAAAAAAGGGTGGGTAAAAGTGTGGTAAAGAATGATATGGGTGTGGGTACGAGTGAGATAAAAAAAATTTTTGTTGAGGATCAGAACACAGCTCGTGATACCATGTCAGTTTTCTGATAATCTGTATTTCATATATTGAAACCTCAACTTGAGGAGTATATATATCGGAAAACCAATCTAAACAACTACTTCAGAATATTAACAAACTATCAAAAAAGTAACAACTTCCTAGTTTTCCTATTTCTATCAAAGAATATCAAATCCCAACAAACATTTAAAATTCAAATTACAAACTTATCTTCAACAGAATCAACAATAAAGTTGTTTTTTGTGATCAGAAGTTCATGAGTTCGAGTCTAGAATTAGTCTCTTTGCAAAAATATAAGAGTAAGACTGCGTACTTACCTCTACCCTTACAAGTCGAGGAGTCTTATACACCAAGATTTGCCCTTTACCCTATATTGTTTTTTTTCATTCATTTCACATCGTTTCCAAATCATTAGTTAGGGTCAATTTGGCAATAATATATGAAATTGGAGGATTGTAAGTAAACATCGGGGCACGATTTTTGGCAAAGCATCTTGGTTGCAATTGATCATGTAGTTACAATTCAAATTGCTATAAAAACTTGATAAACTAATTGTTTAAGTCTTAGGTCTTCTTATAGGCTGATGTTACTATCTGATTTTAATCCTGCTGAACACTACTCATGTTTTAACGCAAAGAAAACATCTGAATATATTTATTTGCATATGTTTTCTTCTTTTACAAAAAATCAATGACTGCTAGTTCAAAAACTTCGGTTTGTGCTAAAATTATTGGTCTCGAGTTCAAGTTTTGGGTACACAGTTGTGTTAAAAACTTGATAAGAAAAACTTTGCCGCTCTCGTAGTCCTGCTCAGCTCCACATGATCAATCAATTAATTGATGAACAGATAGAGAAATGGGAAAAAAAATTAATGAGTCAGTGACTGCTGAGAACTCAGTTGAAGTGTTGTGAGACATATAAAGGAAGAAGATCTACACTCCATATAAATAAAAACTATAATTCACCTAATAATTTTGGTCTGAATTGAAGATGGGGTTGCCTGCTAAGAGTTTATTCTTATATTTTTGAGATATACTAAATGTAGAATCGTGTACATGTGGAGATCAATGCACCAGTACCATGAAATTCAAAGCAACATTTTGCAGCAAGTCCCTGGCCTTGTGAACCTTTCATCAAAAGGTCAATAAACATCTGAATTGCACAAGCAAGCAACTAGCTATGGATCTTGAATCAGTTGTTTCAACTTGGCATTTGTTGTCAAATTAGCAAGTGTACTAGTCATACAAGTAATAAAATGATGAGTAAAGATCATTCCCACGAGGATTTGTGTCAAGCACTGACTAACCAATTGTTATTGAGTTGAATCAACCGAAAATTTTTGAATTGCATGGATTTCTTGACACCAGAAATTTAGTTTGAATAAAATTAAAGAATTGCAAAACAAATAAAATATGAATATAACTTAACAAGTAGTCAGATATCAATTTCCCTCAAGCATGAACTTATGGATGAACCAATTTCCATAATGAATTATCTATTATGTGATGTTAATCAACCTTTTACTTATCATCAAGATGTAATGTCTTACTACCCTGATAGACACATTAATAAGAAACCCCAATATCTTGGTGATTCCCTTCATAATACATGCATTAATTACTAAGGTCTTAAGATCACATCAGTATCCTAGCATCAATGTCTTGACTACTAAAACACTGATGATAAAGTTGTCAAATATGGAACAATGTAAACATGTCTGTTCTACACTATTCCTTTAACATGAAGAATTAATCAAGACAACTTCATAAAATCACATAGTAGATAAACAGAATATCTAATTAACCATTCATACATTCACACTTGAGTTCCATTGAATCAGACTACAAAGGACTCTACTCAGACATAATTGAAATAAAGACAAGAGAAAAAGAAAGATCAAACTCCATTATTATGATAGTAAGTCTTCAATCTTCAAGTGCAATTACATATGAACACTAACTAATACAACACTACTCATAAGAATTTGGAAAGTAAGAGAGAGAAGTCAGATCAGATGATATGATGTAGGAGAGAGAGATATGGTGGAAAATTATATCAGAAAATGTGAAGGCCTTTGCCTTTTAGAGTGTTACAAATTCTGCTAAAAAAATAACATGGGTGCTAAAACGTTCTTGATGGGCGTTTTAACCTCTAGGCTTGACGGATGTCCAATTGCTTTTAACTGCATTGGGCGCTAAAACGTGTACGGTTGAACGTTTTAGCGTCCATGGCTGGCAGATCCCCAACTGCTTTTAACTGATTCCAACACTAAAATGTTTGCATTGAACGTTTTAGCGTTCGAGACCAGAGTCTTTTTCCTACAGCAGGGCGCTAAAACGTTTGTTCAAGGAGTTTTAGCGCCCAAGACCAGCAACTTTTGTCCTTAGTTTGCTGCAGCGCGCTAAAACGGTCCGTGTGGACGTTTTAGCGCTCAACACTTAGGCATTTTCCCTTTCTCCAAAATCTTCTTCTTTTTTTTCTGCTGCTTTTTGAGCTTCATTTCCCTACAAGACAGTGTAAATTTTCAACAAAGCTTTCAGAATTTGCACTTGAGGAATTTCCAGGACATTAACCTCTTTTTCATCCAATTAATCACACAAATTGATACTAATTTATGCTGAAAAACCTGATAAACTAGGGGTTTATTAGCATTCCAGTTTTTGCCTCCTTATAAAATTTCAAAGTGACTTCACCCTGTCTCTACATGGCTGGTTTAAGCTGAACCTTATTCCAATCAATAATGACAACATCAACAACAGTAACATGGAACCATCTGATATCTTTTCCTTTTGTGATGAATGGAAACTTGCTCTTGACCGTGTCCCGGATACAGTTGCATCTCAAGCCATCAAAAGCTTCATCAATGTTATCCATGCTATATCTGTTAAGCAATCTGAAGAGCTCAAGATTAAAAAGAGAACTGAGACTGTTTTCAAGGAACTTAGAGAAAAAAATCTTCACCTTTGAGAAATCTAAGAAGGAAGTTTTACAACTCATATTATATGGTTGGTATGAGCCTTCCTGATTCTGTGCCTTATAAGCAGTGGCTCTCCCAACACCAATAATTGTTAGTTCTGCTTGGAATCTAAGTTCAGCAAATTCATTTCCAGTACACCATACCCCATTGACACTTGACAGCTCTAATGTGTGAATCATCATTCAAAGTGTTTGATTGAAAATTATTTCCATCCTTATGCTGTTGTCTAGAATCTTTTGGCTATCTCTAATTGACTATATGTTGTTGTCCAGAATCTTTTAGCTATCTCTAATTGTCTAGGCTTCTTATCTTGTTCTGTTTTCTGTTTCTTTCTTTTTATTTTATTTTTGTTTTGTTTTTTTCTCTCTTTTTTGAAATATTCCAATTGGTTCATCGCTTCACTACTAGTGTGATGCAGAGCAGGTTTCGGGAGTAAGACTTTAAATTCTTTCTGAAGACAATTCTGAAAAGGATCAAACACCATATCCCAAAGACGGAGCTATCTCTTTTTTTTTCTCTCTTTAGCTTTTCTTAAGCATGATTATTTGTATAATATCTTGTACATGTATTTTGACCCACCAATATAATGTTTTGCATATTTATTTTGGCACATCAATTTTATTCTTAAATATAATAGTTTAAATCAATCGAAGAAATGCTTGTTGAAATTTCATTGTCAAGCTGGAATTTTTGTTTTATTTATTATTATTTTTTGAGGGTATTACAATTATCTCCTCCTTTTTAAAATTGTGTCCCTAAAATTTGATGGGTGTGATCTCTTAAAAACATAAGATCCTTTTTATCTTTGAAGTGGATATCGCATTAAAATTAGGGTTTATCATCTATAATTTAACATGATTAGAAAAAATTTCTACACTCACAACATTTTGTGGGGCCTGCAGCAAAAAATAAATAAAACTCTGGCACGCAAAATAAATCTCTATAACATAACACAATCACTTCTCTTACGACATAACTCTTATAAAACCCTTAAAATTATGGGTTTCATTTTTTTTATGTTGTTAGAAAATAGTTATCTGTAGCAGTCTATTATAATTATGTACTATGGTAATACATAGTTATAATAGTAAAATTATTTTTTCTCTTTCTGCCACGTCAGCTGAATATGTCTGAGAAGAGAAACAAAATTTATATTATAACTATGTATGAGGAGGGTTACATTTACAAATTTTTTTATTTAAAAACTACATTATGTACTCGTGGAAGTAAGTACATTCAATTATACTATGTACTTTTTTTTCTTGGTATAACCTGAAGGTATCCTCATTCAACCTCCTCCGGTCATCTTGCCCTCGAGGTACGGCCCTGTAGGCTAGCCCCTCATTGGAACAGCGGATGCATTGAGCTTCGCTACAGGAGGAAGGATGAGACTAATCCCCCAATCGAGGAGGGAGGCACATCCTCTGCCCCCAAAGATTTTCTAAGAATTTGACTGAGGCAGAGTTTGAACCTCTGACTAAGCAAACCCCTGGGAGCTTAGTTGTCAACTGAGCTATGTACTTTCGGGACTGCATAATTATAAAAATTTGAAAAAATAATAATAGTAAATGGATCCTTCTCCACTGTATATATTACTGATAATATATAATTGTAATGGATTTCAGCACGTAACTTTCAGCAACATAACAAGTTTCTAGTAACTTCATGTATGTAAAATGTGTTCGGTTTTTTTGTAAAAAAATAAAAATAAAAATATGTGTTCGGTTACTAAGGTCATTAGTAGATTCTTCTATATTTTAGTCTTACTCTTTTTTCTTTCTTTTTTAGGTATGACTAGAGGTGGTAAACGAATAAGGGACCTTTCGCCCGCTCGTAAAGGCCTGAATTTAATTGATTGTTATAATTAGGATTGGATTTATATAAAAGCTCGTTTAATAAAAAGGAATCAGGCTCCAATTCAAAAATCCGGCATTAAAGGCTGTCTGACTTAGTATACTAACTTTTATTTTTATTTTATATTTTTATACTACTCATAATAACCCTATCTCTCTCTACTCAACTCATTTCATCTCATTTTATTGGTTAAACAAAACCACATTTTATTGGTTAAACAAACTTTTTGAATGATTTTGTTGTATATTATGTTGTTTGAATATACATTGAATTTATGAATTTTTATGAAATTATTAGTGCTGTTGATTGTATATTCTATTTGGATAATTTTTTGTTATCTTATTTATTTTAAACAGACTAAATCAGACTTTTATTTTTTGTAAATAAATCATGCCACATGCTGATAATTATATTCATAACAGATAACAGGATACGTTACACTGACATATTTAAATACAAACTTAACCTTTTAAAATCAAAGCTCGGTCCGTTAATACCCCTAAATATGACCACAAGTCATTACTAGGGAATTAGCTCTCTTCTTAGATATGAGAAAAGTTATTGTGGATCTGGTGCACCATTATTAGGTGTTCCATTTTTTCTAAAATAGAAAATTCTTATGACATTTTTACTCTTATCATTTTGCTTATTTTCTTCCATGTCCTGATTTTTTCTACTTTTTGGAAAAGGTGCACCTGCACCTCGATCATAGTAACTTTTCTCATTAGGGCCTGTTTGGTGCAATGTATAAAACCTGATAGCATAAGCTTATACTATACATTATGACATTTTCAGATGTGTGGTGTGACCATCATATAGTATAAGCTTATACAACATGATCACTTAATACATCAAAATAATGTATAATTTAATCAGATCTACAGGGACGGGATTAGACCTGATAAGGGAGTAATGTATAAGGTAATCTTTCCCATTTTTTTTTTGCAATAACCCCCTTCTTCTTCATCCCCTATCTTCCCCTATTTATGTTCGCTTTCCATCCGCCACCATCGAACTACGGCTGTCTCCGGAGCACGGCGGCGCTTTCATATCCATCATTCTTCGTCATTCATAGAACCACTTCCAATGTTTTTTCATTCCACCACGTTCTTCTCTTTCTTCCTAGCCTCGCACGTGACGACGTCGTTGCGCACCAGTACTTGTTGTTGTCGCATCCGTGAAAGTTTGGTGAGTTCGCACTCTATGCTTGTTACTGTGAAACCAATGCACTTAAAATGAAGAGTTCATTTATACAAGAGTTTTGATGATAACAAACAAGCTTAGAAGCGACGTCAAAAATAAGACAACTCCCAACAATCAAAAGTCCAAGGAAGCAATTCAACAAGACAACAAGTGCAAATCATTCAACACACGTGATTAGGATCAAAGATCAAGATTGCAACATGTCCTTGAGAGCTTAGATCTAAATGTAAAGGTAAATGATTAATGATGCATAAATGAGCTCAAAGGATATTTAACTCTATGCATGCATTATCCATGACATCAATCACTTGAAAGCCTTAATATTTATGAAAAAGACCCTTGACATATTTCGTAACCTTAAAACGTTTTCAACAAGTCAAGGAATTACATTTAAAGTGATTAGAGGCAAGTAGGAATGCTTTACAACTCAGAAAACTGCACTACTTATGTTCTGTCAAGAAAGTATTCGAACACTTTCTTGACTGTATTCGAATACTTGTGCTGTGAACAAAGTATTCGAATACTTTAAGAAAAGTACTCGAATACCAGATGAAGTATTCAAATACCTTACGAAAAGTATTCGAATACTTACTGGGCAGTAAGCAGTCTAACAGTTATAAACGGCTAGTTTCATGCCAACACCTATATAAACTCATTAATTATGAATCAGCAAACTAAGTTTTACTATTCCATTCGTTTGGCAATGATTATTAATCATTCTCATTGATTCAAACTCATTTATTTCTTGTTCTTACTCATATTGATCATAAAACTCCTTTGAGCTTCATTCTTGTGCCATTGATCAACACCCATAAGCTTCAACTTGTATAATTTGTACTACAAGAGTATAAATCCATTTCTAAACACTCTCATTCTGTTCATTTGTGTTGAGGGTAGTGAAACCCTAGTGAAAAGGTTGCTCATGGCCTAAGAAAGTGAGTGGAAGTGTAAGGGTTTCAAGAACCAAAACTCTTGAAGGTTGTAGTGGTTTGTCAAGCACCCTTGAAGCTTGATAATTAGTGGAAAGTTGAACTGACGGCTTCAATCTGGACGTAGGTCATGGTGGTGGTGACCGAACCAGGATATATAGGGTCTTTTTGATTTATATTCTCAAAAACAGTTTTTAAATTTTTAAAAGAAAAAAGAAAAAAAATCTATTTGGAAGTGATTGTTTTGTAAATTGCTTCCCAAAACAGTGATTGATTTTTAGTTTTAAAAATCAAAAAACCAAAACAGCCTCTCGATGTTCTCCAGAGGTGCTTTCTGTTTTTTTTAGGCGGTGACAAATTCGTAAATAATAGGATTCATTAATGGCAATTTTGTAAATATGAGAACTCAATGATATAACTTTATGGTGGCATTTTGGTAATTCAAAAACTTCATTAATAGCATTTTTGTAAATAACTACAACTTCTTTATAACTCTAATTTAACTACACTCAAACAAGTTTTTTTGTTTTTTACTCTCAAAATCAGTTTTTAAAATTCATATTCAAAACAATTTTTGAAAACAAAAAAAATAAAAAACAATTTCAAACACACCCATAGTGTTTGCAATCTCTCTAACTTTTTATCTCTTTACATAAGCATTATTTGAATACTTGAGCTTATTTAAATTACACTTTGCATACTACTTGTTTGTATTAATTTCTATTATTTAAGCTTTGCTTATGTAAATATCATATTAATTCAAGAAAATCTTTTTTCAAGAAAAAAGTGAGGCATTTTGAGAAAATATTTTTAAATCTCAATTCACCCCCTCTTGAGTTTGAGGCCACTTGTCCAACACTTACCTGTTGGAAAAAAATCCCCAATTGCGTGTGACTGTTTTTTGTTTTTTAATTTCAGGAAAACCTTGGTCATGTTCTAAAGAGTTTCAGTGAAGAGAGACCCTTGCGGATATTCAAGCTGGTTCACTTTTGTTGTTTTTGTTTTTGCAACTCTTTTGTCATTTTTCAATTAGTCTTTGAACTGTGTTTTGATGAACTTGATATGAATGTTTTAGAGGCGTTCACTGTTATTCGTGAAGCTGCAAGAAGAAAACTCGGAATGTGTCATTATATATATATATATATATTGTTGGAATTAATAGTAAGTTTAATATACAATGATCCATTGGTTATGAATAAGAAGTGGGTTAATAGAGAAAAAGAGAAAAGGGAAGATGAAGAGTTGTGTGGGTTGTTTAACAAAGTCCCACATTGGACAATTGGTAGAAAGTGGGAGAGTATATAAACTCCTACCTCCATCTCTTTAATTGGCCCTTGGGTCACTACATATTTTATGTAGGGGGAGGAGATAGGTGGGCTTTGGTTCACCACCACACACACGCGCGCGCGCCGCCGCCGCCGTCCAGCCGGCTCGGTTCAGTTCGGTTGTGTGTATTAAAAATAATTTTTTATTAAATTATTTTTATTTTTTGTCCAAACGTTGCTTCCCTCCAAAATTCGAACCCACCCGCCGGTTTTTGAACCGAACCGGTTCTTCCTTTTCGCGAACCGGTTAAAGGAGTTGTCTTCTCGCCGAACCGGTCACCGGTTGTACCTGTTCGTCGGAACGGTCACATGAAATCTACACCATCTAGGGGTAATAAGAAATACTTTATTACATTTATTGATGATTGCAGTAGATATTGTTATGTATACTTACTTAATAGTAAAGATGAAGCAATTATCGCTTTTAAGCAATATAAAAGTAAGTTGAGAATCAACTCTACAAGAAAATTAAAATGGTAAGGAGCGATCGTGGGGGAGAATTTGATGGCCCCTTCGAGGAATTCTGTATAGAGTCTGGTATTATACACCAGACAACAGCTCCTTATTCACCGCAATCAAATGGGATTGCAGAAAGGAAAAATCGGACATTAAAAGAGATGATGAATGTCATGTTGATTACGTCCGGTTTACCACAGAATTTGTGGGGGGAAGCCATGTTGACGGCTAACTATATAATTAATAGAATGCACCACAAAAAGACAAAAAACATACCATATGACATATGGAAAGGTAAGAAGCCATCCCCGAAATACTTTAGAGTGTGGGGGTGCTTGGCTAAGGTTGCGGTTCCTAAACCTAAAAGGTTGAAGATCGGACCTAAAACCGTGGATTGTGTATTCATCGGTTATGCACTTAATAGTAGTGCTTATCGGTTTCTAGTGTATAAATCAGATGTATCAGATATACATGATAATACGGTGATTGAGTCAAGGGAAGTTACTTTCTTTGAAGATATATTTCCGTAGAAGAAAATAAATGAATCCAGTGGCAATAATGATGATAAGATATCAAGTGATAACAACGATGATCAGGTTGTTATACCTCGAGATGCTACAACTAATGCTGATCCTGTAGAGGGTATAGAAGATGAACCTAGACGTAGCAAGAGGCAAAGGACAGCCACATCCTTTGGACCTGATTTTATGACGTATTTATTAGAAAATAAGCCTCGGACTTATAAGGAAGCTATAATGTCTCCAGAAGGACCATTCTGGGAAGAGGCTATCAATAGTGAGATAGAGTCTATTTTGTCCAACCACACTTGGGAATTGGTAAATCTTCCTCTTGGCAACAAGCCTTTAGGGAGTAAGTGGGTGTTCAAAAGAAAAATGAAAGAGAATGGCACTATTGATAAATATAAAGCAAGGCTTGTGGTAAAAGGCTACAGGCAACGTGAAGGTCTCGATTATTTCGATACTTATTCTCCTGTTTCAGGGATCACATCCATTAGGATGTTGATCGCAGTAGCTGCTTTGAATGGACTAGAAGTACATCAAATGGATGTTAAAACGGCATTCTTAAACAGCGACCTGGAAGAAGAGATATATTTAGAACAACCTGAAGGTTTTGTTATTCCAGGACAAGAACGGAAAGTTTGTCGCTTAATAAAATCCCTTTACGGGTTAAAGCAAGCTCCAAAGCAATGGCATGCGAAATTTGATAATGTTATGTTATCAAATGGATTTCGAATTAATGAATGTGACAAATGTGTCTATGTTCGAAATACAGGAAAAGGGTTTGCAATTGTCTGTCTTTATGTAGACGACATGTTGATTATGGGTAGTAATTGTCAAATGATCAATGCTACTAAACAATTACTGAAAAGTAAATTTGATATGAAAGATATGGGGATAGCAGACGTTATCCTAGGTATTAAAATCCATAGAACATCTGCAGGGTTGGCCTTATCACAGGCTCACTATATAGCTAAGGTTCTTGAGAAATTCAAAAGTTTGAATATAACCCCTGTGAGGAACCCTGTAGATTGTAATCTTAGTTTATTAAAGAACACTGGTAAAGCTACAGCACAAAAGCTATATGCTCAAGTGTTGGGTAGCCTGATGTATGTTATGAACTGCACCAGACCTGATATTGCTTATGCAGTAAGTCTGCTAAGTCGCTTTACTAGTAATCCAAATGAAAATCATTGGAAAGCTATGGTAAGAGTTTTGGGATACTTAAAGTATACTCAAAATTATGCTTTGCATTACGAGAAATACCCCG
>JAVKPL010012259.1:0-5000 GCA_032173675.1 Gastrolobium villosum | reverse complement strand
GGGAAAATTAGAAGACTAGAAAACCATTTGACTCAACGCTCTGTGTTCCACAAAATATAACATAATTGTAGGGAGAAAAAAATTACAAGACTTGTGCAGTTTAAAATAATAATTTTTTGGAAAAGATTTTCTTAACAAAATATGTTGCCATATAATTTGTTAGTGTGATTAAAATCAGAGATATTTTCCCCTTCATAATGGATGGCTTGATACATTATTTTGACAAAATTTACAAAATATCTTATACTAGGATGATTATAGAAACTGCTATTCAAGTGTGGATTTCTATCAAACCCAAGATTCAACTGAAAAATGTACTCTTACAAAGCATAATAAGCTAGGGTTTCCCAACTAAACAAGATTAACGAGTCTCTTGAAGTAGAAGAGTTCTTGACTCCATTTGACTACCTAGAATTTCCCAACTAAAAAATCTAGGTAGTCTCTTGACTCCATTTGACTCATGATAGATTTCAGACTTCTCATAATTGCTCTGAAGTAGAAGAGTTCTGGAAATCAGCATAGCAAGCAGGAAGACTTTTATCTCCAAGGCAACCTCCATTGAGTGCGCTTTTTTATTTTTATTTTATTCATTATCCTTTAAAAAATTATTATATCTAGCAATAACACTAATTCTAAAATTGTTAAATTTATATAATTTAACTGAAATGGAATCTTAAAACTACACTAAGGTTACTCCAGGTGATAAAACGGACTCAGCGCGCGCCTTGCTAATCCACCCCATCCATCAAACGAGGCATAGCAGGCTAAGTTTGATTTCCCGTGAACCTTTTTTCTATTAATTTAATTTTTAAATATAATGCGTTATGAATTTAATTGGAGAATGTATTTTGAACGGGCAATTATGGAAATCTTTTAGTGCCCATTCGGAGTTCCAATATCTTAATTTTTAAGATATCTTGAAAAGAAAATAGGTTGGCTGGATTTCACAGCTCACTGACGAAACGAGCCGACTCATTTGTAAGCAGGTTGATGACGGGACAAGCTGTCCATTTTGCCACCTCTACTTGTGACTCTCGAAGGTAATGGATTCGTTTATGATAAATAACCTTTTTGTAAAAATGGAAGAATAAGGTGACATAAAATCAACTCTCATACTCTCGCAAGTGGAGAAACCTTTTTTGCACTAGGATTTGCCCTTTTAATCGGAGAACCGATTGTGATTGTTCCTTATCACGAGCATTCTATGTTAACTGCCATGATAAGCATAGACGTGAAGGAATAGCATATACCAAATGCCATCAGCTGCACTTGATAGCATCAGAAAAATTGCCCAGAAAGGTACATAGAGATTAATAATTTTCATGAGAAGCTTTAAATTCTGTATAGAAACACTACATTATGGATTAACCATAGGTATTCTGGGATCAGACAAGGAGATCCAACCTAATCTAAACTTGGGGTATCTTAATATTTCCAACTGAAATGGAATTTTTCCAAAAGGCAGGGAAGCTGAAATTACATGGTAATGCTGAGCAGCCCTCTGTGCAAATAACTGAATAATGGCAATACAATAAAAAGAAGTTTGAGGAATCCAAACTAAAAGAACTCAAAGTCCAGATATTTACCACCAGACTTCATGTCAGTACCTACTATCCTCTTACTAGTGCTGCCAACACTAACATTATCAACTGCTCCAACCTTCCCTGGTAGCTCATTTTCCATTGGTCTTGGCACTTCTGGTGGTGTGCTGCACCTAATCAATGCCCAGTTCACACCTTCAAAGAAAGGGTGTTGCTTGAGCTCAGTTGCACCCCTCTTAACCCCAAGACGATGCTGTGGCTCCTTCACCAGCAAGCCACGGATAAGATCCCGGCTGGCATAACTGGTTGCGGGTGATTCGGGAAACCTGAGTTGCTGACCTACTACATTGAAAAGTGTAGCACGGTTTCCTGACCCTTTGAAAGGGGTTTTACCATATAATAGCTCATGCAAGAAAATTCCAAATGTCCACCAATCAACTGCACTGCCATGACCTTCTCCTTTGATAATTTCAGGGGCGAGGTATTCATGGGTGCCAACGAAGGACATAGATCGAGCTGAAGTAGGCTCAGCAACAAGCTCTGGAAGTGTGCTAGAAGGCATCCCAGGCTCAGCTCTTGGTTTCCGCGACTTTTTGTTTTTCTGAGGAAAAAACCGAGGAATAAAACATGCAGGTTGGATGCATACTGATGATGGCTCAATACAAGCAGGTTGAACACAGAATGCACCACCACCAGCCCGTTTTGAAGGGTCGCCATCGTAGGAAGTTCTAATAAGAGTCGGTGAAACAGCACATCTGAGGGAAAGATCAAAATCTGAGAGCATTATGTGACCATCATCTCGGACCAACACATTTTCAGGTTTAAGGTCTCTATACACAACTCCAAGCATGTGAAGATATTCAAGAGCCAGCAGGACCTCCGCAGCATAAAAGCTACACAGAGAAAATGACAATGTATATAATTGTGATAATATATTCAAGTGTAAAGGCCTGCTATAGAGAGCAAGAGGATTATGCACCAGTTTTGTATCTCATATTTATAGAAGCCAAAACAGCTCAAAAGAGCCTTTATAAAACATATCAATCTTCAACCACATACTAGAGCATAGCTTAACATATCAAGAAAAGAAGTAAATACAATATCTTTGTGTATACTGGAAATAGAAGTATGATATTGTCAAAAATTACATTAAAAAGGACAAAAGGAGAAACCCTAGTGCAAAAAGCTCTCCGACTTTGCGAAGGTATGGGTGAGGGTTGAATGTATGAAGTCTTAACCTTGCATTTTTTCAAAGAAGTTGTTTCTTAGACTTGAACCTGTGACCTTCCAATCACAAAGGAGCAACCTTACTAATGCTCCAAGGTTTGCCCCTCAAAAGTTACATTACATTAAAAACAAATGTTGCACGCAAGTGTATAAAAAATTCAAATGGTACAAGGAATGTTTTGACATCTACCTACATTTAAGATTTCAAAGAGATGTATACAACCACCGCCTATATTAGAATTTTCATTACTTCCCTCTAAAGCCTGAACAGGAAATTAACATATTCCACAAATACATGGCAGATATTCCACTTCACCTCCTAGATATTCACATCTTTATTGCATCATTGATTAAGAATATGATGCATGAATCACTTTAAATGGCTGAATAAAATGACGCAAAAACCTAGTACTCAACAAATTCGTTTTTTGAAATATTCATTTTCAAATGTTGGGAAGAATAAGAGAGTCTTTGCGTTTTGAAGGTATAGGATGTACTAGCTATAGCATAACTCATGCCTACAAAAAGTTCAAACTTGGACAGCTTTCAAAAGAAATATTAAGAGATTTGGAATGACAGAAGTAGGAGTAAACTTCAGGGATAGAGCTTCATATAAGAGAAATACACGATGAGCATTGAAGAGTCTAAATAAGTTTATGCCTCGATGTATATAAGCAAAACTTTGACAAGTAACAAAAAAAAATGTTTGACAAGTAACTTGGAAAGGTACATGATTGTAACGACATTTATTTATCAAATTAGACAGACACACATGGTACCACGAGGGCGCTAGGCCCAGGATTTACAACTTCACAAAATCGAAGATAAAACAACCATATATAGGACTAAACATAGTTCGAAACAGTTAAGAAGAATAAATAAGAAGGAAGTGCAAAAGCAAATTAATTACAAATCCTTAATTATCTCTTTCTTTCATCGTTCTTTTGAAGTAAGAAATTATTTCTCTCAAAAATCACTCACTATATAATACAAAGCAGATATTCATGATGGAAAGTAATTAATAAAGAGGTTAAGTAAAGGAATATAACTATGTAACTATAACACATACCGTGCAGCATATTCCGAGAAATGTTTTCCGGGTTGCCGCTGCCTTAAAGTGTGTAGATCACCTCCAGGACAATATTCCATTACCAAACAGGAGAATCTGTCAGTCTCAAAATGTGTATACAAAGTTGGTAGAAATGGATGATCCAGCAACTGCAATATCTCCCTCTCTGTCTGTGCTCTAGTCAGCTTCTTTCTGCTTGCTAGGGAAGCCTTATCCATAACCTTCATTGCAAAATAACACCGAGTTCCACTCAGCTCTGAGAGATATACACTTCCAATATCACCACATCCAAGTCGCTTGAGTAACCTAAAATGACTCATGCCCAAGATTCCATCCCGTAATCGGATGGCAAGGATAGCCTTCCACCTAGGATCATTTCCTTTGTGAGGCTTATTGGCACTACCAGTAATGTTGCTCCAGTTGCTGTCATCACTGAGGCCACTGCTATCACTTGCCCGACTAGCACTAGTTTTTGCACTCTCTAGTGAATCACCCCTTACACTCCCTTTAGTACTATCACAGTTCCTGTCTAAACTAAGCATGCCATCACTAGTGATTGCATCACTCCGATATGTACTCGCGCAACTATTAACAATGCTCATTGCTGTGACAACACCAGTACTATCAATACTACTAAGTGGACTGACATTGCCACTAGGAGGCAGGGAAGCATCCCAAACACATTCTTTTTCCTCAGAATCTGGAGGGAGGAGAGAGTTCTCAGTATTTTGTGATGCTCGTGCACCCAAAAATGGTGAGGATAAGTTCACTATGTCATTTAATTCTTCAACCAGACTTTCTTCAGGGGAAAGAAAAGCTGGACTTGGTTTCTTGGTGGGAACACGAATTGAGAGATCTTCAAGGAAAGGGCCCTTCAAGGGTAAGCTCTTCATTAAGCATCCAGCCTCAGATTTGTTTTGACCTATTGGTACATAAACTGTTCTCATAAGATCTGTATCAACAGGTTCAGGGGGATGACTAGCACCAGCAAATAAACTTGGACCACGATCCTCAATTGAATCACTACTATCCTTCAAAGTCTCAATCTCAACATCAGGTATCAGTTCTTCTAGTTCGGGAAAGAGGCCTTTCCTTTCCATGTTCTAGCAGGCCCAAAGGTGAGAGATTCTTGAGAGGCTCGATATTTATTTATATCATCCCTT